>VZRO01003733.1:555659-614118 GCA_013397915.1 Daphoenositta chrysoptera
ATGTACTTACGAAAATTTTCACTAACCTGAGTGCTCCATCTTTGGTGCTCCCTATCAAGTTGATTTATCAGCACCTCTGCAGCTTTCAGTGTTTTCTGAGCTTTACTTAGTTCTGCTTCAAGTTTTGCTGCTTCTGTTGTTCTACTCTGGAACCTGTAAAACAAGTACTCTTTGTAATTGCTATCATGAACTACTAAATTTATGAACAGTTATTTTCAAGGCAGTTTAATTGATTAAATTTGTAATGAATGCCTCACTTATTGTAAACTAAGAATACAACTGCAGCAGATCTTTTTTTTATACCTTCTGCTTCTTAGACTTGCTAGACTTCTAGCTAACAAAATTTAGATAGATGCACAGGTGAGATTTAAAAATAGATTTGAAATACAGACTATAGTATCTGAAAATCATTTGTTCTTCTATTTAAACAGCCTGACAATTTTAGCAATTATATAAAGTTTTGTTCTGCACCTAGTCAGGACAACAGCAGGCTCAATGCCATACCGTACATTTATAACTATTTGGTAAATTTAATCTATTACATGTTTATAAAAGAATATTACTAATTCACATGGATGACTCCAGTTCAATGCACAGTAGTCTATTTTGTAAACTAATATGAGGTAAGAACATGCCCTCAAAATCAGGCATGGTTTAGGTATTATTTTGTAATGTTCAATATCTAATTAGTTTGATTAAAATAATTAATGCATAGAAACCACCTATTTTAAGTTATATATTTATATAATTTATATTTATATATCACTTTATAAATATATAATGTATAGTATATAAAGTAATATATTTAACTCATACAGTATATAATTACTCTAAGAAATCACTGTATAACTGAATTACAAGAATTTTCTCTTTTTTTTTTTTTTTTGTAGACTACAAAACATGACTTTCAGTAATATGTACATATGTCAGGTGGAAAAGTATCTCCTATACTAAGTACATAATAAAAACATGAAACTAAAAAACTTGGATTAAACTGAATTTGGAGACAGTATAAACGTTTACCATATCTATTTCTATGCCTCTGTGAGTCATGTACTTGATGAGAGGCTAAGAAAAAAGGAAATAGCTAACCAGCTAACTGTCAGAAAAGTAGGCCACCCTAAAAGAAGTAGAACTGCCTCTCTTCAAGCTGTGATCAGCACAATTTTTGTATAGGAATGTTTCACACATCCTAAGGAGTCATTGAAGTCCTCTGTGATTCACAAGGTGAGAAATATAATGTTTACATTTGACATCTACAATGGCTACAATAAAGGCTACCAACACAGTCAATACTGAGAAGCTGGTACTTTTAAGGAGCATTTGTTTAATCTGATCAAGGAGATGAACTGTAATCTAATAGTATTTTATCTCCTCTGAGAGTACAGATCACTAATTCTGACGTAAGTATCTTGCAGTACAGGAAGTTACATTTCCTTAGATAAAACTCATTATTCATACTGTAAAATCATCAGTGTTTTTTATTTATATCTTGAAATAAACAAACCCAACTTACTTGTCTTTCAGTTCCAATACTTTTTGACCAACAGAGTTCAGAAGATCCTCTAACTTCTGTTTTCTGTCTTCAGTTTTCTTGAGATTACTATAAAAATGTAACATTTATTTTAAGACTATGGACTCAAAGGAGAAAAAAAAACAGTAAATGTAACAGGAAAGTAATTTACACATAGTTCAGAGATGTTCTTCCTTGTGTTTTACATTAAAATATATGTTTTCATATGTAAAAGCTTTCAGTACTTCTCATCACATAGTTTTAAAAATGGAAACCAAACACCCCATTCTTAAAGATCAGAACAAATTCTTCCAATACAGAATTTTAATACCTGGAAAAACAATCAGTACAGATTCCTCAGGTTATGGATGGTCATAAGACAACATCTTATCTTTCTGATAATGCTTGGTACATGACTGAAAAAAGAGGAATTATATATCTCCAAAAGCAGCATGGGTTTCACTGAGAGAATACATTTTAAGCATACCTGTGATGCTCATTTCTCCCTGACAGTATTCAGCTGAGACAGGTAACTCATGATTGCACAAAAAACATCCAAGGCGTAGCTTCCGGGAAAAAGAAACTATTGCACACTTACATTTTCTGTCTCAGTATGTACGTTTTATTACCTCTGGGTGAGGTTATCTTTTATCTTTTGTTTTTAATAAACTTCAATTCACACAGAATCACAGAATAGTTGGGGTTGGGAAGTGCCTCTAGAGATCATCTAGCCCAACACCTCTGCTAAAGCAGGATCGTGTCTAGGCATGATTTTAGTATCATCAGAGGAGGAGACTCCACAACCTCTCTGGCAGCTTGTCCCAGTGCTCTGTCATCCTCACGTAAAGAAGCCTTTCCTCATACTCAGATTCCTCCTTGGTGGCTTTAGTTCCACCCACCACCATTGGAATTAAAAACATTTATTTTGTAATGGAGTCTAACTTACGCTTCCAAGCCAGCCTTCTCTTTTTCCAAAGGCTGAATTCGTTCTAGGACATGGGAATACTGGATGTTGGCATTCACCCAAGCTGCTAATGGAGCAGCTGCAACACTGGCTCGTTTAGCATTCTGAAAAATTCAGTAGAAGGAAAGTTGTTACAAGAAAGTATAATGTAGAAGAAATAAATACAGGATAAGTAACTGCAACAGATTTTCTAGTTACCAACTTTAATATGCTAATAAGCAAACTCTTCTACTGAACTAACCTTTTAAATTGTTACTACGAATATATTGCAGGCCATCAATCCATGTAAAAAACCACAATGGGTATCTTTACAACTATGAAGCTAAACTGAAATTAACAAGTTTTAAATTAATGAATGATTTATTAGACTCTTACTGTTACAATGAGGCCAGAGAAGCCAGTTACAATTCCTTAGTCTGAGTTTTAATTTATAGCAGTAGAAAAATCTTTGAGTACTCGACTCCGTAATAACTTCTCACCCCACCCCTTCTCACTCACCAACCAATTCTCACTGTTGGAGGCAGTACACAACAGAGTAATCTCTTCTACACCTATATCTCTGTATAGCAACAAATTCTCTATGCAGAATTCATCACTTTTTCTCTAACTGAAGTTCATCCTAAAAATTACATTGGAAAACCAGGCAATCATGTCTTTTCTTTTGGTCTTTTTTGGTCTTTTTTTCATTTTACATAATGCAATCAGGAATTACCTTTGGATCAAAAGATGCTCTATTTCTATGAAGAAGTTCTTCGACACTCTCTCGTATTTCTTTTGGAATATTACGGGCATCAAATGATCCTATGTCCTCCCTTACACTTCTTTTGGCCAAGAAACTGTAAAAATAATTAAATAACTAAGTAAACAAACTTTAAAAACGTTATTTCCATATGAAACCAAAGAATTCTGAGCACACAGTACTCTAGAATACAATAGGAAGTAGTTCATATTGTAAATTAATGTTTAATTTTAAAGGTTACATAAAATTCTCACCTCTTCATGCTCACCCATGATGTATCAAAAATCCCCATCAGCCGCAGAACTCCCTCTAGAATGTCTCTGATTATGTCAGGGGGCATCCGTAGCGACCGGATTTCCAACAAAGCCTCTGGCTTTATATTTCCAACAGCTAATTTAGCTTCATTAACCAGTGGCTTAAAACAGGGAGACATATGAAAAAGAGAGATGAGGATACGAGAAACTGAGCATTTCCCATTCCAGTTTTCATACAATTTTTTGTTCTTTTTAAATAGTTTGTTACCTAAGAGACTACCATTGATGCAGATTCATTTTACAAGTTAGTAAAAAATTGCCATATATTCACTGAGTGATAATAAGTACACCTCCATATAAAACAGCATAAAATAATCCTGACATAGTGATACAGCTATCTTTTAAAATGATGCTAATCACTATAGGCATGATTGAGGATCTCTTTGTAAACATCCATAGAAGTACAGGCCACAAAAGCTTTTTATTTCCAGTAGCTAAACAAATCATTCACCCTTATCAACAAAGCAACAAAATGGTCAGGAAACAAAAGAAAGTTACAGATTATCATTAAAGACTGTGCACACCTTGCACATCCTTTATGTTTATCAAAGACCACAGAATGGGTCAAATCCTGTAGTTCTATGTCACTTTCAATACAAGGATGTAATTCCTTTGTTCCTATGATATTTAAAAGGAAAAAAATTAGTTGTTGTACTGCTCCCTTATTCTTTAGTATAAATTTAAAATGGATGGGATGAAAAATACAGACTAAAATCAATGACTGAACACACATATCTCCCAAAAAACCTGATCCTTAACAGCTGTAAAATCTCTTGAAGAAGCAGTTTGCTATAGTGTCATTAGGATATATACTTTTCAGGGTTTAGTAATAACTGTAAATTATCTCTCACTAAACTATTTCCATTCAGCTGAGAGTACCACACCCTATATTACCAGCTGGATCAAGGCAACATAATGTAGTTGGTCTATATAAGATATGAGTAATTGAAAAACATTCCATAAAATCAGAACTCATACGTAGAGCATGGCAGCATAGAAACAATACGCAGAAGCAAGATTTGGCTTGAAAACTCTTTCTGTAATTACTATTTAATAGAACACAAATGCCAAAATGACAATCTCTTTTTGGCAAATGGAATACTGTTTTCTAAAGCATAAAAATTTTAATATCACAATAATTTAGAGTAAAATTTAAGAATTGCAGGGAAAATTCTGCAAAACTATTTTGTACACCAGGACATAAGTCAAATAAAATCAGACTGCAAAATATTACCTTCCCTTATCAGCTCTTACCTGAACCTCTTTTAGTTCATCTTCAATTTTTCTTTTTCTTTGTTCTATTTCTGCAGCCTCTTCTGCTATTCGGTGTTTTATTTTTTCCATTTCTGCTTTTTGCTCACTAGCACTCTGTAAAAAGAAAAAAAAAACCTTTAGTTTGCAAATTTACACAGCTGTTATTCCTTTAGGTCTCCTATTTCTTTTAGTCTTCATTGTAATATTTTGCACAATACCAATTACAATAAAATATGTGAGTCTATTTGATTTAGGCAGGCTGCCTAGTATATGGGAGCATCATAAAATAAAGTGTATGGAATAAGCATCATTTGCTTTTACTGTGTGTCCTTCCCTTTCTTTACCACAGACCAGATCTGTATGTCTATCTTTGAGGCTCAATATGACTTTTTTTCCCCTTGCTTCTGATTTTCCATTCCTTATCAAGATGTCAGCCTTCCTCGAAAAGCATATTGAGTGACAGCCTCTGTAACATTCTTACTACATTTGAAAGTATTATTTTCCTGTAATTGTCTTTGTCCTGCTCCCATTTCTATTTCCATTTCTTTCAGAACACTATTAAAACACTATTTTTCTATCATGTTCATAAAAGCAGCAGTTGTATTGGAACTACAGCTTATTAGCCTAGAATTACTGATCATGGAATAGTTTCTTTACTTGTAATTTTGTACTAACCTGTCTGTAAGGATACTTGTCTTATGTCCTACCTGTATATAGTAAGCTGTTAGGACTTTTTGGTTTTGTTTTTTTTTCTGGATTTGTACTGTGCATACCAGCGTCTACCAGCAGACAGTAGCTACTGGCCATCTTCAGGAATCCTAAACACTTCAGTACAACAATTAATACCTAGTACATAAAACTACAATAGAAAGGACTTTACATGTCTTTTATTCATTGACGACAAATGTATAAAATGCATAAAATAAAATACTAATATTCTAGGCTCAGTTCACCTAGAAGACACAAGCCAATGAAGCCCAGAGTGTATGTTTTTCCAGTATATAACACATTATCATCACCAGCAATTGTTAAGCTGAGCGGAAGATGTAGCAGAAGGTAACAGATGCATAACAGTAGAGAAAATCTTAAAATAATAATAATCCTCTGAGCACTTAACCCAAGCTACAGATCAGCATGTTATTGAAGATTACATTCAAATCCATAAAACATTAGCTACATAAAACTCGATTAGACATTTCATGCAAATGAACATGTACTGAATGATCGCTCTGAATAAGAAAACCTTAAAATTCAGTTGTAGGTCAAAAGCCTTTCTCTGAAAGCAGATTAAAAGAGCCTGTATGTATTAGAGCTCTCTCTGTATATAAGCTAGATCATTTGAAGCGACATTAAAATGTTAGAGGGCACCCATACTTTATGCTAATCTAAATAATGAGACTTCCACTGTAATTTTTCTGATGTCAGTGAGGCCATCATGTTTCATGGCTTTTGGCCTATTTTGTCCTACAGTCTAGTATGTTCTACCCACATACCTATAACTCTATTGGACAACAGCAGATGCAGATTTAAAACTGAAATCATCAGTTTCATCATCATCAACACACCAAGCCAATCATCATTATTCGAATTCAGGTACAACAGGCAGATAGAGCCCAAAAGTACTAAAAACTGCCAACAGGAAGAGACTTACAAAGATAGGAAGTAATGCACCTTTACAGCCTGTGAAAAATATGCTTTGAAAGACCAAGCATTTACTTTATTGCATACAGATAATGTCTTTGATACCGAGCTTCAGACTGACCAGATTAAACCAGTATCAAAAAACACCCAGTGCAGTGACAGCAGGCTCATTACAGCTTATCATACATTTATAATTCCAGGAAGCATCAATGTAGAGATATTTTCTTCACAATTATTTTACTTGATGGAGAAAAGACTACTAAAGAAAATTACAGAATTTTGAAAAAAAAGTCTACCTCTGAGCTGAAGAATAAAAATTCAAAGAGTGATGAATATAGAGGTATGATCTAACCTTCTCTGAGGTTAACTTTCATTTCTAAACCTCATGAAATACACACTTTCTGATAGTCCACAAATTTAATTCCTTGTATTTGTTACTTAAAATAGTGCTGCTTGTAAGTATTTGGCTGAAAGGTCCTATCTGGGATAAACAAAATCGATCAGTTTGGATTTACAAGCTCTAGGAAAACTTTCAGACAGACTAAACTACAACAGTGAACACTACTCAGGTACAAAACTTGCACTGATCTCTTCCGACTCAACGGGTTCTAAAATGATTTCAATTAGATGATCCTCTGTCCTGTTGCAACTTTATTCAAGCCTCTTGAGCTCATGCCTTCCTTTAGGCAAATTCTTGTAAAAGCATCAGGTTTTGTAACAGTTGAAAAGACTACAAAACATAGGCAGTTACAGAGACAAAATATAGAAAAACAGCTTTTTTTTTGCTTTTTTCCCCTCACTTTTGATGTGATTGTATACACCACCTGCATAGATACTGTAATTTCTTGAAGAGCAGCATCAGCTTCATCCTGCTTCATTTTGAGTAAAATGCTTTGTTCTCCAGCTTTCCTGTTCAGTTCATCTACCAGGGCTTTAGCTTCATTCAGCTTTGAAACACCTGCCTATAAAAGTTCATAGGAAGCAGATATTTAGCAACAAATTTTAAGTGAATTTAAATGCAAGTTTGTGAGAAACAGTATGGACAAACTAAGAGTAATGTACACTAATTTTCTTTTTTTTATTATTAATTTTCATATTTTTTTGATATTACTTAACCTAAAAATGAGATCTGACACTTCTAGATATGTCGTTCTAAAATCTATTACTACATCAAGAAGATTAAAAAAAATCTCAAAATAATAAATTCTTAATGAAACAACAACTAGCACATAATCATTTTCCCAATAATTCAATACCATTTCAGTTAACTGATATTAACTCAATGTAACTATATCTCCCCTAAAAGCAAATCTATAAAAATTAAACAGAATTAAATGAAATAGATGATCTGATTTCTACGTATTTGTCCACTGTCTAAAACACATAGATATACATAAAATAAAGTCTCAGTTATGCTTAAGATTAACTATTTTCTTTACTCACACTTTCTACATTGTTTACTTTATGCTAATTATATAATACCAATATTTCAAGATACATTTGAAAAAAAATTACCTGGAAGATGTTTTGATTTAGGATAAACATCTCTAATTTTCATGTAAGTTATTGCCTTTATTTAACCAGAGCATTTAACAAGTAAATGAGTGTTTGTCACAAACATTTCTAAATAAACTGAAAAACCAGTTTCTATTCTTACAAATGGAAATCTTGTTAAATTGCATACTACAGCAATGGAAAAATATCGGCAGGCAGAATAAAAGCAAAGCAAAATACAAGGCAAGGAAGCGATTTTGTTTTGACAAGTGTTTTAAGAAAAAAATACAGATTGCCAGCGTGATTCTGAATAGCAGCAAGAAGAGGTAGCAACTGAGAAGAGGACATGAAAGGGGTGGGAGAAAGGTAAAGATAAAAGTTTCCCTAAAGGACCATACATATCTTTCCAAAATATACTGGTAAGAGGGAAGTAGGTGTGACAGGAAAGATACCAAATGGGTTTCAAAAATAAGGACATCTACAGCACAGGAGTAAAGCTGCATCTGCGAGAAGAACTGCATTTGGGCTACAACTGTCCAAAGGCCTGAAGTGTGCCAAAGGAATTCAAAATCAATTCCAAAACACGAAAGGAAAGAAAATTACAACACAGGGAACCTTGGTCAAAGCTACCTAAGAGCACCATGAGGTTAACGTTGAACATAACACTTTGTTGAACTAGAAGGACATGAAAATCACATGAAGCAGGAAGATGCTGTCAAGATATAAAGAAAGGGATGGAATACGGAGCCACAAAGGAAACATTTATAAAAACATAGGCAGGTCTTATTTTGATGGAAAGATGATGGGTTTCTAGCAACACAATTCCAATACACATGGGTGAAAAAATCAGAAGTGCTTTCAGGTATGTTTTACTCTTGCAAGAAAACATGCCCAGTCTGATGTTAACAAAAAAAAGAAAACCACTTTTCACTCTTTCAGGCACTTGAACAGAGAAAGGCATTAAGATTGATACTATTTCTCTCCTGAAACCACAGCATGAGCATGTGCCAATAGAGGACACATCACATAACCACGTTAGCAGCTACAGCCCATTTATGCACAAGACATTTCCTAATGCAAGAATATTTTGAAAAGCCATGTTAAGTGTTTTAAACACATACCTGCAAGTGGTTCTGCCTTTTTATTAGCTCTCTTCTTTTACTGTTATTGATGGTACTGTATACATTAAGGAATGTCATATACTTGCTAGGCGTTGCTCCATATATTTTACATGATTCATGGATTGCCAAAAATGACTTCAGAAAATCAGAATCACCTGTACAACATCATTTGTTACACAGATAAAGTAATACTGAATTTTGTCTCACATTAAAGTAACTATGAAAGAGCAACAGAACATGCTTGCTTTTCAAGATATGAATTAAGGGTATTCAAAACAGCATAAAGACTACATTTTTTTAAAGTACTCTCAATGAAACAACATGTAACTACATTTGAAATGGCTCTTTCTCTGAGAGAAATATACCAAAATTGTTGGCTGTTTGGAAAAGCCAGCAAAATTAAATGCAGATTACTGAGGGCTAATCATATACGAAACTACTTCCAGAAAAATTGAATTTCCAAATACTTGGGACTTTTTTAGAAATAAAGCCCATGTGTTTTTGTCTTCTCCCTTATCTCTGATGACAGGCAAACTAAAATGTTTTCCTGCCTGCCATTTAGTTTGTTGAACATTTTCTCAAAAGAAGCCCAAAGATACTGCAAAATAAACTGCATTACCCTACGAAAGAAAATAATTGCTAAAGCACATCTACATATAAATAAATGCCTCTAAAAAGTACTGCAGCCTAGATTAAGTACGATGATCTAAGATAGCGAGAGATGGTAATATGAATGCTAAATACTATTTCTGGCCATTATTCTGATTGGCTGGAATGCCTATTAAAAAGCAATATAAAACAAGAAACTCCAAGTGAACCACTTACCATCTTATATTTTGTTGGTTCCATGACCTCTAAGTGCTACTTTTTTAGAAAGTGGCTAAAAGTAGTATTCTGCAAGTGAGTGCTGGCACTGGTCTCTTAGATTATGTTTGAGACCCTATTTTTAACATCATTAAATTTGAAGTCTTATGATAAAAAAAATTATTCTTAAAAAGGGGAATTACTTACAAGAAAGTAGTTTTTGAAATTATTAAAATTATTTGAAATTATTAAAATTATTTTAACGATTTCACTAAAATGAAATTATTAAAATTATTTCCTAGATCTAGCAGATCTAGGAAAATAATAATGAAATATATAAACTGAAAAACTCTCAAAACATCAAATTTTCAGGTTGTGAAATAACATCCACATAGAAGACACAGACCAAAACAAGGTACAGCTAGATCAGCTTATAAGATTGAATATACACAGTGACTGCCTGACAGAAGAGACTGTATTCGATCAGCCAGGATGTATGTTCCAGACTAATGCTCCTTTGTGCAAAATGCCTGCCATGTGAACAACACCAAAGTCTATGAATATGCTACTAAACACATACTCAAAGTATCTGTGTTATTATCCATGCCCAACATGGGATCAAGTGTTTAATAACAACAATAACTAGTGGGTCTACCTAAATATTACCTGAATGTTTTTTCTTAACTTCCTTATGTGTTTTTCTCTTTTCTTGTTCATCTGAATCATACAGAAGCATTTCAGGTATCTAAAAAAACCACAAGATTTTTTGCATGAAAATTTCAAACAATGAAAATTTTGAGTTAAAATTTAGAAAAAACCCACAAACCTTCAACCCACCTTCTTTTTTGAAAAGACTGGAAATGATACACTTAGTCAGAATAAGGAAACTACAGAATATTTTTAGCATTAGAAAGATAAATTCTGCCTTTTCATGTCACTGATAATTTCCTATTCTCTCAAGTGGAAGAGATTTTCCCGGCTGTAAGAAGGAGCAACTAATTCTCAGAGGATCCCAACAATAGCACAAATGTTGAAGACTTAAAAGTATATCCAATTCAAGAGGAAATAAGACAGTCTTAATCCACATTGTGCCAATGTACATATTGCCCACTAATTGACCTGCACTGGGATCACTCAGAGAGGGGAACAGGATGATGGCAACGCTATGCTGGTGCTGTTTATGTTAGTGCTTAAGGGTTCTGTTTGTGTTGCTCTATGTGACAATCACACACATGTACATGCTCGGGCTTCCCATGGGGTCATAGATTCCTTCAGGTGCTTCTACCTGCTCCAGCATGGGGCTCTCCAGGGGCTGCAGGTGAGTCTCTGCCCCACTGTGGACCTTCATGGGCTGCAGGGGCACAGCTGCCTCACCATGGGCTGCACCAGGGGCTGCAGGGCAATCGCAGCTCTGGTGCCTGGAGCACCTCCTGCCCCTCCTTTGCACTGACCCTGGGGTCTGCAGGGCTGTTCCTCTCATGTTTCCTCACTCCACTCTCTGGCTGCAGCTGCTCCTGTGCAGTAACTTCTTTTGACTTGTTAAATGTTATCCCAGAGGCACTGCCACCATTGCTGCTGGGCTCAGCCTTGGCCAGCAGCACATCTTTCTTGGAGCCAGCTGGCACTAACTCCACCTGACATGGGCGAAGCTTCTGGCAGCCTCTCACAGCCTGCTACCCAAACCTCGCCACACAAACCCAATACAACTGGCTTTAACATTTTGCTTGTAGTCTGTATTTTGTTCTTAAATGCTGTGTTTGATCAGAGTCATAGTAGTCAGCACGTTGTTCAAGTCAGCCCACAGAAAGAACAAAACATAATGCTACTGGTAAAATAACATTGTTAATAATACCTACCTGTTCTGCAAAATTTTCTGTTTTGGTAAGAGTGTACAAATGGATTAACTACGTACAGTGATAATTATTCCTTCACAATAAATATCTTGAATATCTTAAATACCTTTAAATATCTTGACCTTATTCACCAGAGCTCAGTTATATTTAGAGATACTAATTTAAATAAATCACAATTAATGCAATTTACCTTTTTCATACTGTCGTCTGACCAGGCTTCCATCCACAAAACCTGGCATTTCTTATACAGTGCTGGATTACTTTCACAGTTTATTGTGAAATTTAAATTGGTAGAATCCATGATCAAGACAACATGCAGATTTTGTTGGATCCCTAAGAAAATGTAACATTTTAAATTTTTAGTGCATAGCAATCTGACTACATGGTGATAAATTCATTGCAAATACAACATAATTTACCCTCTTTCAAATACTTATTACAAGGTAATTTCAGAAAAAAAAAAGAAGAGCCCATAGCATCAAATCACACTAGGACAGGAATGTTTATAAGTATAACCTTATTTAGTATCATGAATTCTCGTTAGGTATACTACAGTGTATTTTTTAATTCTGAAGAGCTGACAGTATTTAAATAGATACCACTAATTCTCATACCAATTCAGGTAGACAAATAAAACCAATTAGAAGTAGTTCCATGCCCTGCTACTAAGACTGTATTCTTTCAGTCAAATTCTTTGATTTATTTGTAAACTAATTAATCTTCATGTTGGGCCAGGGAAGAAACATAAATAATTAAGAAACCTATCTGTAAACTTGCTTATGATTAGTCAGAATCCAAAGTGATTTCTTGGTATAATTGACAAATAGAAGAAATCTCTATTACTAGATAGATATAAAAGCTATACAAAAAAGAAAATAAAGGGAACAAAAGTTTTCTTCCTTCTAATTACTTTCAACAGCAGATTTCATAACATTAGTTGAACATTCATCAATACAAAATTTCAGACAGAAAAATAAACTTTATTTTGATAATTCTATGTCCTCAAATATTACAAATATCATTACTCTTGTCTGGTATTTAATAACTAACTAAAAGCTAAAACTGCACACAATAGAAGGACCATGTTAGAAATTATTTGTCCATTATTATACCACTTTTTGAACTTCATAATAAATTACAACTTGTAGCTCTGTTGACATACGGTATGTAAAATAGTTGAAAATAGGTCCTGTAAATCCGTCTTGCGAAGCTTGATCCTTCAGAGGAGATAGCAATGGTTCTAATTCTTCTATTTTATATAGCCCAGGAACTTCTCCTATTTCAAGAATGAATTTAAGTCAGATAAAATACACTATAATTCTTTAAATTCCTTTGAAAGGTTTCCTTGAATTCTCTGTATATAGAATTTCACAGTATCATGAAAACAAAAAAACAAATTACAGTGATTCTAATTAATAGTCTATTTTGTTCATATTGCTGAAACGTGTTTGAAAAAAGCTCTTTCAAACCTACCCACAGACAGTGACCCACTACTGCATACAAAACAAATCAAACCAAACTGTCATACCCCAGGACACAGGAACATGAAAAGTGAGTAGTCATCTAGATCCTCAGACATAAAGAGTTGATACTGGGTAATGAAAATCTGATATTGTAAATAGATTTGGAGTTGCACCTGATAGACAGGAAAATCTGGTGCTCTTATCAACCAGCTCTTACACCACTGCAGTTCCAAAAAAAACATGTAGTAAGTTAGACTCAGTCCTTTAATGATCCTCTCTCTGATCCAGGAACAAAGCTGGACAGTAAAATAAAGTCCCTTTTGTTACTGTTATTTATCATATCACTGCTTTCAGAAAAGTGAGCTCTGCTGGTGTTCATTTAAGTAAAGGCCTCAGCCTATACAATCCAGTAAAGCATTGGAAACTTCTTGATTTTGAATTTTATTATAGAAGGGAAGCTGTAGAGTAGAATGCATTCTCATTTTGTGGTTACACTGTTACAAAGAACTCCTTTGAAACAAGTTATCAGAACTAAAAGCACCTGTCCTATAAGGTAGGTTAAAAGACAGCTAAGTGAGCTTTGAGTCAGGTTCTCACGTGCAAGGACTCCAGCTAAAACAGCACAGAAAGCTAACTAAACCTTCTGACAGAGACAAAAAGTTAGAAAACATCATCTAATTCTGCCCTGTTGAGCTAATTCTGTGTGGTGAAAATAGTAGCATAATCTCACCTGAGGACAGCAAGCTGTTGACCATCTCCAGGAATGTGGAATGAACGAACTGATAGTCTTCCAGCAGCAATACCACCTGCTGTGCTTCGATGCCTGCAAGCTCCATCACCTCGAAGCAGGAAAGACATTTAAATCTCAGTATATGGAATATTTGTATTGATCATAAGAGAATGATAATCATACAGTATCCTGAGTTGGAAGGGACTGACAAGGATCATAATCTTTCCCTGACTATGTATTACGTATGTATTTTCTCCACAGCCTCTACACTATTATATATTTACAAAAGATTTCTAGGTGATGCAGTTATATGAGATATCATATATAAAGAACATTTTACCTAGATACCCATCTTAGTAATGAAAAAATGATTAAAACAGACTATAGAGTATATTTATGTATATGACTCCATGATACAATTCACTCTTTTGTGCAGACACAGATCTAGGATTTTCTTTAGCATTGCAAAAGGTAATGAGAAACACTTGATTCAAGGTTTGCATCTGGTTTTAAATAATATGTACTCTTCCATCAATCACTAAAATTTTATTTGATTCAACTACTATTAACTGGCAGATCATAGTAGAGACAGAAAATAAAAGTATATATCAATATGGAAATATATACATGAAAAAGCCTTTCCAATACTCACATAAAACTTAAAAGTTCTACAACACTCAAAAAGAGGTCTGGTATTCCAAAAAGTGGAGTTTCAGTTAGTTACTATAAAGAACAGTATACACAACTAGAGGTAGAACTTCTAAAAAATTACTTGTTTCATTTAGACTCATTTTTCTTCTCTTAAAATATCTCTTCACTTTCCTTTAATGTACACCTACAGCATTACAAAATAGAAGAAACTGAGTGACTTACATATTTAAGATCACTTTTGAACTGCTTCAGCTCATAACCTCTGGAAATTTTGGGAGTAATCAGAACAGCTCCATGCATATGACTAACTAAAGAGGTAGCTGTCCGACGACCTACACCACTCCGTCCTGCCAAAAGAAGTGATCCTCCAGGAAAACTTAGCACTCTGTCCACTTTGGACATATAACTGAGGACTTCGTGGAACAGTAAAAGATCTATCTCTTTTTTGTCCCGTCCATAATGAATGATACCCTATTTAAAAAAAAAATAGAGGAAAAAAAAAATCTGATCACTAATAATAAATAAAAGCAGTGAGATATGAAAACATCCAACGTTTAAACATTTAGAAAAGAAGGGCTTAAAAGCTTTGGAGACCACACTGGTCTTCATTCCAAACAAATTATTTTTGTGGCAAAATTTAGGTATGTCACATACTCTTTACAAGTAATGAATACATCAGTAAGGCACATATTCTACACCCAGCACCAGAACACCCTGGAAGTCTTTGATATATTGAAATAGGAATCTACCACTGAACTAATTAAAATTGAATAATGGACCAGAACAAAGTCTGAGCTGTGTCTCTGACTACAGATTAATTAATTAATAACTCAGAAGAGTGTTTTAGGCACCTAATTGCTGCATAATTGCAGATTATGGAAGTTCCTAGGAAAACACAAAATAACAGATCCTATAATTAAATTCTGACCTTGTTATACTTATTAAAACCTCATCTTTGAAGCCCAACATAACTGTGTAGTCAGAAAAAAACCCAAAACCAACAAACTCCCTGCTTGCTGAGGCTATTGAATTTCATCACTTTCCATATAGTGTATTGGTTGGCACTTAAGAAGAGGGAATAGATTCACATCTGCAAGAGCGCTCTGTCAAACACTGTGACTAAGGATGATGATCTCAAAGCTCTCATCCTAAAAATCAGACAGCCTAGAAAAGTTGAACTGTTTGCATTTGCTCATCAAGCTCATTTTTTGTACTTTATTGCTTAAAAGCATACCAAATCTCCAAAAAGTACACTTGCATCTCTTCAAATAAAAATTGTATTACCAAATTACAAATTCAGAAAGTAATCTTTTAATAAAACACTCAGGAACTCAAACAATATACAAATATATATGGACATAAATGTCTCTCAAAATGTTGGTTCATCAAACTGTTGTAAATCAGCAGCAAATGTAACTGATGCCCTTTCATTAAAGCAACCTTGCTACATGGTAATTCCTACAGCCTGTCACATAACATCACAAGTCTTCCCTCGCTTCACCAAATGCAAAAGATGATTCTTTGAACAAGCAGCCCCCACCATAAACCTGGTGCTTGCATGTTACTCTTTGCCAAAACTGTCTAGAATCATTGCTGTGAACCCTTGCTGTGTACAATCTTTAATCGTGTCTCACTTTTTGAATAATATCTTTCAGGTCTGTTGAGTTTAGTCTGCCAAGTGGCCTCCCATGTGGTGGTAGTGCCTGTCCTGGTGTGATGTATGCCTCTCGACAAGCTCCCCAAGTTACATAAAAGGTATCTGTGAAAATAAAAGGAAACATTCAAAACTTTCTATGTTCAACTCATATGCTATCTAACTTGATTAGGCAGTTCCTAAACAAGTATTTCAAGTTTGTGTGGTATGCTTCAAATGGCTTACCTGCCATATTGTCCAGAACATCTGAGCCCCAATCACCTTGAAACACTTTGATCAAAATGTTGTCAAATGCATCCAGTTCTTTCTTGCCAACAATTCTGTCACGGAACAAGCGACGTGCTTCATAAGCAAGAACTTCCAATACAAAGTCTGCAGTTTGTATCAATGAACCTACAAAATTTAAGGAGAGAATTAATTTTATATATTTGTAATAAATTTTCAAATTTCCATTTCAAAATATGAAATTGAAAATGAGCAAGAGAAATTACATACCAGCAGAAGAGCATCGGGAAGGAACAAATAAGAGAAAAAAGTAAACATTATGAAGTGCTTTTTAATAATACCTTTATGGATCATTACAAGATAAAATATTTTATTAAAACAAGTTCTCTCTATTAAAACAAGTGTCAGCTTCTAACAAAACTGAACAAGGTGTTGTACACAAAGTTAAAATTAAAGGTCAATTCTCCAAGCAATGAAACCAAGAAAATCCAGAAGGCATTTTTAAACGGGAAGAGAAAGACTAACAATAGATAACAAACACTAAAATAAGAATAGATACCCAAAACACGCATACCAAAGTATGTATTAGAAAATGCCACTAGAGACTCCAAATCTTAAATATTCCTCACAAAAGTAAAAAGGAAGGTAAATAACAAGCTATGTTACTCATCACTGGAAAAGCACATGCATATGTCATCATTAGATACAATTAAGTCCTTAAATGGGCTGAGATTACCCACTCATGGATTGTCAGTGCAGCTTTTCTGACATCATTCAAGCTGCATTTACCATCCCATGATCCGGGAAAGTAAGTGGAAATGGAAGCACAACGTTCTTACCACTCTTATTCTCTTTAAGCAGCCCTCTATGCAACCTTTTAATCAATATAAGAGCTAAAACATAATGAGTAATTGCTCGTGATCTAGTAATAATACCAATTTCAGAGCCAAAAACGAGATTAGAAAGCAGCCTATGAAGGATGTGTATAAACCAGGTTTATACAACCAGGTATAGCAGGACAAGCACGAGAGGCAAGGCTCCAGGAATCCAGAAAACAGCACATATGCTCAAAACCCAACACAAAACACAAAAAACACAGAACAAAATAGTGGGGAGTAGGGGGCACAGTTCAAGTTCCCATAGTAAGAATACAGTCCCAACCTACTAACTTCCCTTAAACCATAATTAGTTCAACACATATTTTAAAACATCATTGGATTTTTCTAAACTTGTTTACTCTTATGTTATGGAATGAGCTGTCAGGCATTTTTCCCCTCTATTGAGTTATAGACAGTTTAGAAAGATCAGTGAGTTTCATGTGGAGTCAACAGTAAGACTGACATCAATAATAATCTGGGCCACTTTAGAACTGCTTTATTAATGAAAGCCAAGTAAGTGACTTACCACCTTCTAAATCGTATCTGAATAAACCAAGAACCCACTGAGTAAGAATACATGGTGTAAAAAGGTAATGACTGTGATCATCAACACTGAATTTTGCTCGTACCTAAAAATGGGAGTTCAGGAAAGGAAAAAAAGTGATATTGTAAAATGTAAAGCACTTTTTCTAAGGTACCAGATAACTTAGTTTTCTAGTTGGTGTACATTTAGATATTTTATGAGTGCACTCCTTGATTAAATCTTGTTTTCTGACCACAAAAGATTTTCTCAGAACATTTTTTCTGTACCATTTTTGATGGAAAAAACTGCACATCTCACCTAGTTCTTTTAGTGCAGTATTACTAGACGAAATACATATTTTTTAAAACAATACCAAATATAAAACACAAAGGCAATACTGAAATGTAAATTATTTCTTTATTATTAACATTATTAATTATTATTTATTAGTAACCTAAATTATTAACATTTTCCCACTAAAACCTACCTAAATTAGTAATGCTCTCTCACTACAAAATGCTTCATGCTTACTCTTCTCCCAGAGTGGATGTTTGGATTTACAACTACATCTTTATTTAACGAATAGCTGCTTTTATCAGTTATTTGATCGCAGTGTAATGAGATTTAAACTCAGATTTCTCAGAATACATTGATAATGTCATATGAAACTCCTGCTAACAGCTGCATGCCAGCCAGTGACTAAACTCACATTCCAGTCATAAAGATCAGGTTTGTATCATGCTTCTGCCTGGATCGGGACATTCATACATTCTACAGCAAGCACCACAGAGTACCTTCCCCAGTAAGGCTATGTACTGATTAAGAACAGCAAGTAGTTAAGCATTTTGCTAGATAGAAGTCCATAAAATTTCAAGTGGGAGGCTAAAATGAACTTGTGTCCAGTTCTAAACACCTGCTTTCAACAGTGTACAATTTTAATAGCTAGTCCTTGATTTGGTAAAGGACTCCACCCCACATCTCCTTCTCTGTTCATAACAGCATCCATAATAACTGGGCACATAACAATCTGTTGCACTGTCTCCTCATCCATTAAGTAGGAAAACACTACTATCCACATTTTATAAATCAGGAACTTAAAGTATAGAAGTGTTAAGATGAGTGCCAAGATCCTAAAATAAATCTGTGAGAAAGCAAGAGCACTTACTGCTTACTCCACTTGCTTCTAATACCTAGGATTCTCTGAAAAGAAGATGCTCCAAAATTTATACCACCTTTATCAAAAATATATAAACTTATATTTAAATACTGATAAACCTTTTTACTCACTTGTTAATATCAAAAGCTAATTATTTGTAATAAAATATCTGAATTCTCCATCTCCTTGAAGAAAGAAAAAAAGTTTCCATACCTGTTCATAGATTTGAACCATAGATCCTGCTAGCTGATGTATTTTTGGTAAAGAACCCCAAAGAGGATGATTCTTTAGGTTTTTCTGTAGTACAGGTTCCAGGTAAGCGCTGTAAATAGTTTGCAGTTGTTCTCTTTCTGGATAGCTAATAAGGAAAAAAAAATCATTATGGACTTTTTCTATTTAATTAAAACTGAGTTAAACTTACATATACAATTACTGAGAAATTTCATTGAATAGCATTTCCATCCAGCAGCTAAGTAAAATTACCATTTAATTGCAATAGGCCGCTCTCAGAAATTTTCTTAATACATCTGTTGTTATAGTCAAACTTAAAAACAAACAAACAAACAAACTTCAATATCTCTAACATTTTAACTAAAAAACAGCACCTTAACATAAAGCTGCAGAAAGCAGTTTACTGAAATCAAAATTATCCAACAGGAAACATATTTCAAACACTTCATTATCAACAGGCAGGTGTAGATTCCCCTTAGCTGGACTTTGGTGCCAAGAGGCAACAAATAGCACCAAATCTGACAATCACAAACTGTGAGAAAAGATGAAAGACTAGAACAGCCCCATCTTTGTAAAGACTAAACTGACAAGAGTTCCTTCTAAAGAGAGGCTGAATCTGAGTTCTGTGAGTTAGACTAATTTACATATACTTACTCAATTGCACACAGACGAACAATAGAAGTAAATCTGGAGGTAAGTTTATGTCTTCCTAATGTTCCTCCAGCTGACATGGAAGCCACAATTTGGATGTTTTCTAAACCAACCCATTCCAGATTTTCATCATAAAATCCTTGATATGTAAGAACCTTTAGTAATTAAATAAATGCTTCATTAAAAGAAAGTCAACAGAGTATCATACAAAATAAAATAAAATAGCGAGAAGTATACCATTACTTCTGCTTTCTCAATTGCCTGAGGTGTCTTACTCCTCACAGTTCTGTCAGCTGCAGGCTTGCAGGACTCCACTGTCCAGATCATGAACGAAGATGTTAAACAGGTACTGGCCTCCAAGTAGACTGTACCACTGATGATCACCCTCTGGCCTGGCTCTTCAGCCAGCTTTCAACCCACCTCACTATCTGCTTATGCAGCCTGTATCAACAGCTTTTCTTGCGAGGATCTTTTCGGAGACAGCACCAATGGTCTTAGTGAAGTCCAGGTAGGCTAGATTCACCCTCCTACCCTCACCAAGCATGACTTGACCCTGGTGAATCCATGCTGACTACTCCTGGCAATTTTCTTGTCTTTCATATGTCTACTGCATTGTAACTCATTGAGATGGGCACTGTCTTTATTTATTTATAAATATAAGCCAAATAAAAGTGGTATCTTATTTCTGGCTGACAGCTACATAGTCTATTAAAGCACAAACAAAACACAGATGCAGGATTTTAACTCTGAAATTAATCGATGTACGTATTTACTACGTACACTACATTATATCCAGTATACTTGAGTCTCTTTATCAATAATACATGTAAGTGTTCACCTGCTGCAGAAAAGCCACGAGAGTGCTCGTTCCCCATTTATCAGGTTTGGGTAGATTGATGTCTTTTAAGTACAAAACAAGCCTTTCACAATCCTTTGGTCTGTACACTCGTCCAGTGTTTGTACTGATTACAATGCAAGTTTGACTTAATTTTTGTAGAAGATGTTGAGAAGTAGTCTGTGCACTGCAGTGAATGGTAGCAATGTGAGTGGAGCGGAGCTGAGAAAATGCATAGTGAAGCAGCATCCTAGAAAAGCAAACATGTACATATATATAGGCATAAACAAATTAAAATGCTGTGTATCCAAAGATATCTTATAGTTCTTGAATTAAAATGTATATACTACATCCTTTTTTAATGGAATAGGTGGAGCTGAGGTTTGCTGAATTCAAAATCTTTGCCTTTAAAACTGTAACATTTTCCATTCACAAAATTCAATGAAAATGTAGCGTATACAGCTACAGTGTAGTGTATACAGCTACACAAAACAAACAGTTAATTTAACACCTTGATTATAGTGACCCAAACCATCTAAATAAGGAACCTAGTAAGGGCAACAGGATGTGCCTGCACAAGGCATCTAGAGTCTCTTGAAATGAGACTGAATCTCATGTGCCTCTAGGGTATTGCCCCATGACAGTAGGTTTTCCAAAAATCCTGTTTCATATCTGAAAGCCACATTCAGATGTCTTAGATGCATAGCGACAGTCTAAACTGTCCCTGTACATCTTCATAAGAATTTACTTAGTTGACACTACAGGTTTGTTTAATTAATGACCTAAACAAGTCATATTCTATCAGAAAGTCATATGATAAAAGCATTATAAAAATTATTACAAATTCTGTCAAACAAGTAGAAGTATATTTTACTTAAAATAGGAACTACTTTTTACCCCTTTCCGCATCCTTCAGGACCCACAAGAAGAAATGGTTGCTTATTATTAATATCTAGCCATGGTCTAAAGTAATCTAAACCTCTCTGCATGTCAGGGGTCTGGATGACAGGAAGCGTTTGGAGATTACTGAAGTCATCAGCTGTTAGATTTTCAGGTTTTTTCAGCTGATACAGCATTAGCTCTCCAGTGTCAGTGTCATAGTATGTGTCCAGGGGCTTCCTTGGATCAGGAGGAGACTCTTGTGCCCAACTGAAGATCTTTAAAAAAAATTGAAATAAAACTTCAGTTAAATCCATACTCCTAACAACAAGATCTACCATTTCAAGCTAGTCTAAAGAGTGTTTAAAAAATACTTATGTAAAATCAAACATATAATTCTTTGATTTGATAATTTGAGGCTGCCTCTGAAAATTCAATCATATCATGCATATGCTTTATGATTAAGTCCTTACCTATACAGTAATATATTACTCTTCCACTTTTCATAATACAAAGAAATTAAATTAAATTGCATTTAGAAAAGCTTTACTTTTTTTTTTATATTAGGCAACCTAATAAGAAGAATCATGAGGTAACTCATTCATATGCATGAATAACTAATTCCTAGAGCTGAGTCTAAACCTTCACCAACTGCCCAGTATATATATTATAGCTCATGGCTGTCTTTTGGAAGGAACTAATTTCCCTCTCTCCAACACAAAACCCAAGTGTGATTGTGGAAATAACTATCTCCAAGGTCAGTATTCTCAAGCCACTATGGATCAGTACACCCACATAGTCTTCCCACACTTTAGCCTGGCCCTTGTGCTCTCAAGTATCTACACAGAGACAGAACCCCACACCAGTGCATACAATACATAACCCCAGTGTAACGCCCTAACAATACCTCCCTAATGAGAGGCAAAGTCCTATTATGATTTCAAGTATTCTGAACAGAAAAAAACCCCACAAAAATAAATCTGAATTACATATACAATGCATATAGACAAACACAGTCTGCTACAGTGGGTCCTTGCACTAAGTAGTATGGAAAAAGGCATTTCACTATCTCTTGGTGCAGGACCAAAGGATTGCTATCTGGGATGGATGCAATGTATCAGTGACACATAAAACATTCCTTTACTTCTCAGCTATTTCCCTACAGATAACACAAATTAAAATCACATTAGAGCACAGAGATTACCTCTTTTGCAAATTCATGTCGTGACTTCATGTTGAGATTGCCACCAAGACCACGTAACAAATTAATAATAAACTGCCCACGATCAGTACTCCCATGAAGATGAGACAGTCCATTCATCACAGTTCCAACTAAACTTGTTTCTACCACAAAGTCATTCTGTAAATTGAAAGTTGTAGTAGATTTAAATATATTCCTCAATATAAATGTGATGTGTTGCTAGCACACAATTATTACTCTTTGTTTTTTGACAAATTATGAAAGATCTCAACACTGCTATTGTTCTAGAAAATTCACTTGGCATTAAATTATTTCTAAGCACTGATTTGGAGTTTTTAATTCCAGACTATGAGTTCATGTAACTTAGGATAAGCAATTAAAACTTTCCTCAGAGATTTTGAGAATCTATAAGGAATAAACATAACTGTATACTGGAAATCTTTCTTTTGAACAGATTCCTTATGGATTTTGCTCTTTAGCACCAAAGGGGATTTGCAGCCTCAGGAACAATGCCATGGTTTCTCCTTTGATACTTTAAAAGTCTAAAAAATGCCATGGGTGAAAGAACTAGGAGGAAAAAAAGGCCACAGCAGTGGGAGTCCCCTAAAAAATATTTTGTGCACATAAGCTACTTGATCAAGGCAAATCCAACTCTTTCAGAAGGCGAGTCTGGGAAGCATCTAGAATCCTTCAGAAAATCTAGTATATACAGAACAATTATCATGATGTACATCCCAGAGTCCCAGAGTCCAGATAATATACTAAGGATTGGACTATTTTTTGTTTTTTTTTCATTTTAATTACATATTACTTTTTACCTTTTAAAACATTTTTCAGTTAAGGTTTTGAAGAACCCTTAAGAGCTAAAGTTATATACTTAAATTCAAGACAGATAAGTGGGACCTGTTTGAATTTAACATTTTGAACAGTCAAAATATTTTTCCAAATATGACATTACATTTCTCCTCAACCTATTACAATCTTCAGTGTTCACTGTGCAACTTGTCAAATTTTGGCCATCTTTTTTTGTGATAGACAATAACATCAATCTAGAAAATAATTTCTTCACTTTATCTTTTCTTCTACATATTCAAGTCTTTCAGATCTCTGAAAACATATACAAAAATGCCTGGTATGGAATAATGAAATGCATGTTAAATCTGTGAAACTTAGTATCTGTCTTTACCAGTTAAAATGGTATTAAATGTTTCAAAACTTTAAGTACAGCGATCAGTTGTTGGGACCTTATTAGAATAGCTCCAGAATTAATCATACTAAGGAAACAGCATCATTAATGTGGTCACAGCACCAAGCATGCCAGAGTACAAGAAGGGTTTGGACAACTCTCTAAGGTGCATGGTCTGAATCTTGGGGTGGTCCTGTGCAGGACCACGAATTGGACTTTGCAGGTCCCTTTCAACTCAGGATATTCTACAATTCTATAATTCTATCAAAAAAGCACCGAGTTGGTTTCTTTTTTTACATACAATTCAAAAATAAATCTGAATAATCTATTCCGTGCTAAACTAGAAAAATGGATCATACTTAACAGAAGCTGAAATTTGATTAAGTATTCATTTACTAACCTTCTTCACAACCCAGTTTAAAGCCTTTTCAAAATACTCCCCAATCCAATTTTCAAGGTTGTATCTGGATTCCTCAGGCTGACTTCTTAACCAAGACTTTATTAGAGCATTAAGATCTGTATCTTCATCACTAAATCAAAACAAAACAAGATTCAGGTAAATACAAGGCACCCATGTCTTTAAATAGACTGTTTTAAAGGAACAACAAAACTCCAGAAAAAAGACTAGTAAAATACTTTAACAATTTCTAACCAGTATTTGGGTTCTCCAATAAAGAATTCACCATGTCTTTTTGAAAAAATATGAGGCATTTAAGTCAAAAGATTATAACAAAGAGCACAGAAGGTATATGCAACCTAAAGAAACTTCCCCAGTGATTGGCTTCCTTAGTGTAAACAACCAACCAACTTCTCCCTTCACTTGAGAATACCTATCCAGAAAAGTAAGTGTATCTTTGCTTACTTTAAAAGCATGTAATACTCCTGTGACTCACCTCAGAAAGATCATTCCCATTCGAGATATTGTAGCAGGAGAGGCACAGCTAAGGTCATGAGTTTCAAATATAAAGTTGACATTTGAACCAAACTGAATTCTTTCTCCACTGGGCATAGTCAACAATTTGTTGTCATCCAAAACAGAATTCAAAGATTCAATCCATTCAGGATCAATATCACCATCACAAATTATCCATGAAGTAACATCTATTTCCAGACACAAAAATAAAATATCAAACCCAAGAGAAACAGTTTAAAAGTATCAGCCCTTGCTATCTTACCACTATTTATTATTCTTTCTTTATTATGATTTGAAGATTTATGAAGACACTCCTCATATGCTTTACCTTCCACCGCCTATTTTTGCTTTCTTATCACAAAATTTGTAAAGAATGTACTGAAGCTTTTGACTACAATTGTTACCAGTTTTTCTTCCCTTACATTATCCACAAATAATAACACAATATAAAGATGTACCTGAAAACGAACCATTTCAGTAATTTCAGTGCAACAATCTGCACGTGCCTCTCAGACGTACCTTGGGGCTCTCGCACCACTTGCCGAGCACTGTTAGTAAGCACTCCATCGGACCATTCCCGGGTGTCCATGTCGATACGGCCCAGGAGCTGATGCCGAGGCATGGCTTTGGGATTCATCGTGTACTGCTTCACTGCCTTGCCCGTTTTACCAAGGGCTGTCTTTAACATGCGCCAGAGCGTCGATTTACCTCCGCCACTTGGACCTACGATAACTACGCCCATTCTTTGACGCAGTTGTTCGTACAGCTCCAAAGCCTTCTTGATCTAGACAATGAAAGAGATAATGGCTATGTGAAATTGTAAAGCTAAATGAAACATGTTCTTTTAAACTATTTCTGCGATTTACTTTGCATGCAGACTCTTTCATAATTTTGGTTTTTTAAACAGTAGATATTTGCAGGAATAATTAAAATTATGATACTAAAGTTTATGAAGAAATTTATTTTACGTGTTAGAAGCATTTCACTAACTTGCTAATACAAAAATAATAGCCATCTGTGGGCATATTTTTAATGAGAATTTAACAAATCTTCAGTCACAAAACTTCGTCCAGTTCTACAATAAATAAATAAAAACAAGACAGAGAACTTGAGAAAACCAAATATTCACCTATTTCATTCTTTCACTGTCCAAAATATTCATTGGCATTTGCACCTGACTTGAATGAAACTGTGTATCACATGTTTACATCTTAATTTTCCTTGCACTATTTATCTTTCAACTACATGACTGATCTACCATGCTTCAAACACACATCTAATTTTTTGCATATATGTAATTAGAATATAACTACCAGTTATTCTCACTTTTGTATAAAAGATTTTTGAAAAGAAAACAGAAATGAGTCAAATGAACATAGTATTAATTAATCAGTTCTAAGTCAGAAAAATACTGTTTTGTTGCTGTAGTTGATGTTTACCTGTGTGCTTATAACTTCCAAGTTTGCTTCTTCAAAGACTTGTTGTAAAGCTGCAGTTAACTCTGCATATTCCACATCTTTAGAATCAGTGCCAGGAAATACATCTTTAACCAGCTCATCAAAACGTGTGCAGTCTGCAAATGTAAGCTTGGATGTGGTGTTCAGCCGCAAAGCCTGAACCACTATGTGACTTTCATTAACTGGAAAGAAAAGCAAAGAAAACAGATCAGTTTAAGCTGTTTGTTGGTTTTGGTTTTTTTCCTTTGAATATATCAGAACCTGAGTCAACACTGCTCAGATGTTGAAAGCAGAACTGAAGCATAGATTCCAGAATTCCAGTTCACCTACCACTCTACTCAGAAGCTAGGCATACTTACGGTAAGTATGATATATGCCCACAAATGCCTTCTACACAGATATAAACTGGTTATGATGCTGCTCAGACGCAGACCATTTGTTATGTCAACACTTGCAAACTTTCAGATATATGCAGTTTAAGCAAACAGGAAGCAGTAGTTGTCTCCTAAAGATGTGAAATGCTCATCCATTCCACACTCTTTAATTCCCTCTCATTTAACACCTAAACAACAATAATTTGAGAAATCTTTAAAAAAATACAGTGACTCAGTCTACTCCAATACATTTTTATCATTCCTACCTATCCTTGTATTCGTCTCTGCCTACCAATCTGAATCTAGTGCCATGTGACAATTTTTGCAAAACTCAAATAGAATCAAAATGGTCTGATAATTAATGAATAATAACAGCATCAGAGGATCAACTTTCCTGTCCTAAGCCAAGTGAAAACTAGTCTTTGAGAATCATTTAAAATGATTCCCAAATGAAGTCCTGCAATCTGTGTTCTTATCATCATATAAAATCTCAATCTAGAATATGAAGAATCTTTTGTAATCTCCTAGTGAAGGTGGGCTTTCATGGGTATTTTCTTCTTTTCTAAATTGCCTACAGACACAAACCATGGCTTTTTAAAACTCCAGTGAGAAAGAAAGATGGAGTGAATAATATTTGTACAAGATCTTAAAGAATCAAAAGCTTGGTATGGTCAATCTTACCTTCTTGCTTTGCATTGCTTTTCTTCAGCTGATGAAGAAGACTGCCACAGCCTCTCAAAACAGTCTTCAGCGCTCGTAAGCCCCAATCATAGTGCTGCTGTGGTGTCAGAAGCTCCCTGAATTTAAAAATAACAATATGGTAGTAAGCTCTAGGTGACAGCATCTGAAATTTTGGGTTGGTGAATGAACATGTTTATAATACGGGTTTGGTCAAAAGAGAAACTGGTGCATATTTGTAGTGTCATCTGAAATGCATTTCAGAAATACAGCAATGACACTCTGGAATTTTCAGAGGGGTTATATTCAACATGTATTATTATTGACCCTAACAGCATTGCCTATAACCTCCAATCTTTGTACTCTCTAATGCACATACTTTTAACCAAACAGTACCTTGCATTTCAATAATTCCAAGAGTCTAGATACAACACAATGCTTGCAAGCATTCATATGCTCCTATTTATATTTAGTGAGATACTAGAGGAGCACCAATTTGATCCCTTGAGATTATAACTGAATGCAAGATATTTTCACACCTCAATGTCCCAATACGTTGCAGTATTTTTATTTTATAAGTTAAAAGTATCTGTACAGAGATTTGCATGGTATACCATTTAGATTTAAGAGCTACAAGGGAAGAGAATTAGAAATGTAACTTTACGAATGAGCGGGGAGATGGGGTGGTGAAAGCTTACCTTGCTAGATTAAAAATAGCCACTAGTTTTCTACCCAATATTTTAGCATCCTTAAAGCCTTCTGAATATAAAATAACTTCCGCAATGAGTTCATTGTCTGGATGAGTCATAGCAACTGGCCTGAAAAGCTGTTTGAGGTTATCAGGCAGTTTTTGTCTTCCTCCATAACCTTTCCCGGCAGGATTCAGAGTGATAAAAATTCCAGAATTAGGATCCATTTCAACCTAGCATTAGAAGTGCATTGTAAGGATATATTGTCAGATGAAACAGTATTGAGAAATGCTGAATGGACTATGTTTAGTTAGAGTAGTCAGTTTTTAAGGTTGGCCTATGTGAACAAAATATTTAAGTTTTGCTGTACCTTTTTGCCAAGCATCTCACATACAGGGCTGTGTTTCTTCAGTGCATGTTGAATTGTCTGAACCTGCGTGGATACTGCAGACAATACAGCTTCCTCAAGTCTATTGAATTCATCAAAACAGCCCCAGGCACCACACTTCACCAAGCCCACAAATATGCGCCCCATTGACTTCACATCAATGCCCTTGAAATTAAAAAGAATGTTGTCAAAATGCAAATAACAAGAAAATATAAAAGAATGTCTTCCTATCCACTAAAAAACAGGTCCTTGGAAATAACTACAAATTTCTAATGGCAACTGACAAATTATCATAATAATTTCCATAATAATTTCAATAATATTAATAATACTAATATTACTAGTAATACTACTAATAATAACAATAACAACAATAATAAAGATTATAATGAAATAATTATGATATAATACTTAACATTATAATTTTAATATCATTTCTGGAATATAATATTGTTTTATGGAGTATGGACACAGATACCCACTTCCTAAATTAAACAAAACCATATTCACCTCATCACAATTAAAGACTAATACTTGTCTTCCAAGAAGTCCACCCAAGGCCTTTACTGATTCTGTCTTCCCAGTTCCAGCTGGACCATAGGGATTTCCTCCAAGGCCCATCTTCATGGCCTGAGTAAGAGTTAGGTAACACTTATCTGTCAAAGGTGTATAAACAAGTTTTGGGGAAATCCCCTGCAGAAACAAAACAAATTATATTGATTGGTAGACAGAAAAAACTGGCAATGTAATTTCATTTATTTTATTCATAAGTAATTAATTTGATAATATAAAGCAACAGCCAAACTTTCTGTATCATTAAGTATATGAATTTATTTACAAAGCTTTCCTGGTTTTATATCAAATGCCAGTGTATTGTTCACATTTTTTCACAACTACAGATGCAACTGCACTCAGATATATAAAAGCAAGCACATTAGAAAATATTTATATGATAATGCAGCTACTTTGATACAACTTAGATTTACCCCATCAGCATCAGGAATGAAAATTATTACCCTATCTTTAAATATTATCTATGAAATAGCATGTTAAGGACATAACAAAGTTTAGAAAAATGGCAACAGTTGGGAGACAATCAGCAGCATGTATGAAACATAAAAGTGTTTGACTCATATATAAAAGCCACTAGGTAAAAATACCATACCTGATATTCATAAGTATATTGGAGTTCAGCATCTACCATCTGAACATAACATTTTTGGTTGTTCATATAAAATCTCAGCTGCTTCTTCCAAGCCCAGTCTTCGACACTGTGAACCTCAGCCTGATTCAGCTGCTTCACCACATCAATATTATGAATGATATCAAGAATCAGAGCTTTAAGCTTGAGCTCGAGGATTCCAGATTCTGCAAATAATCACACCAAAAGAAAAAAAATCACACCAGTGTAGTAAGGAGGACACACGTTACCCATTCACAAGTTCATTGTGCTACTTTCTATTAAGAGCAGATTATATTTAGACCTTGTTTGAATTATATGAAGGTTTTTTATTTTCTAAAGCAAGCAGCATAAAATAAGATCCTGACAGACAATGCAAATCATGTAACTTCAGTTATTTTGAAGTGATTTTGTCTGCCTCTACTGGGAAGAGGGCAGTGGGTAGACGGTGAGCAGGAGAGAGAGGGAAAGTGAAAAGGAGAGGCAGAGGCTTTTCGGCAAAGTAATTTATGCCAAGAGTGTTAATAGCCATGTCCACTTCAGCAGCCAACGTGGCCCAACCAGCTGAGTGATCTGTTGAGCATCTGAAAACCACGCTACACGCACCCTGGAGATTTTACTCAGAATAATTATGGTGATGTGGAATGAACGCTCATTAAAAATTGGGTGCGTTAAGCGTACTCTTAGAGCATATTATTTAGTTTCATTTGAAAGAAATCCAGTTTGTGTGCTTCTATGCCATTCCATGATGGGAACTGAGGCAAACTAAGTGGGAACAATCAGGCAACTCATTTCAAAATCACACTTACTATCCAAACTAAAAAGTTAACATAATGTATTATACAGTAGATGAAATGAAGGCTCCTTTGTAACTGATGAAATTTCTCGAACAGCTATAGAAAGAGCACAGAAAGGGAGCTCTGAAAAAGAACCACACTTACAGACTTCTGGAGGTAGGTGACATGAATCCTATTTCTAATTAACGTATCAGATGTTTACTGTTCACAAATCGTAAACTAGAATTTAATGGAGTAAGCAGCTATACAAATGTGGTGGAAGACTATCAACCAAATGTCAAACTGAGTCCTTTTATACCTAAGGTAAAAGCCATCTCACCTAACCAACAGGGTAGAATTTTACATCTGAGTGAATAGAGATAGTCACTCAAATCCCCGTCTCTGGTCAAAAGAGAGGAAAAAGCACTCAGAGGCATAATTATTCTAACCCATTTGGACTATGCAAGATTCAGAACAATCATGTCTTGAGAATAACTAGCTCACTTTGCCTCAAAGGTACTCAAGAATTATTAGTTCAAAGGCAGATGTGTACCTCTAACACAGAAAAAGAGAACCTTGCCTTGACATAATGCACCTCAACTGCTGTTTGGCCACTTCCTGTGAAACAGTAGATACATAAGCTAAAAGATAGAAAATTATTAAAAAATTAAGAAAAGAGGCCTCCAAATACATAAATTCTCCAAGATAATTTCTAATCTAAATAAAAATCCTTTTGTTTACTCTGAAATATTAAAGACTCTAACCTTGGCTGTAATATGTGGGTGTTTTTAGGTAACTCAGCTTTATGAACTCAAATTGAGACAGATATATATAATTTCCTGTTTAAATAAACAATGTAAAATACTACACAACTGCAGTCATAATAAAGAATTATATATTAATTATCATTTTTATACCTGTACTCCCAGTGTCTTCTATGCCACTACCAATGCTAGTATAATGGTCCAGTTTAGCCATGAGTTCTAATTCTAATTGTTGCAGATTATGGTTTTTGATAGCACTTTCAACATCTTCAGTGAACAGAATCTGTTCTGCCAAGGAAAGAATCTTTGGAAGAGAAAGTTCAAATTACATTTTATAAATATAGAATGCATATAAAAACTAAGCAGTTTTTCAATTAATTTGCAATTGCTTATTATGTCTGATATTTAAAACATTTTATTGTAGAATTTTATTGTATAATTTTTATTATTTCTATAATTTATGTATTTTATATAATTTTTTTTTAATTTCTATAATATATTGTATAATTTTTAAACAAAAAATATTTGCTATGCTCTTAAGAACAAATAAAGCCATCTTAAAATCTGACAAAATTTTGCCAAAACTTGTAATGTAGTCTAATACAGCAAGTCTTCTCCATTAAATGATACGTCAGATTATTTAAAAGACCTGGATATTTCAAATGTTTACAAAGGAATTTATAATAGCACATATTTTTAAGAATTTCTCTTTATGATAAATGAGTAAAATGGATTTGATTTGGGTTAATTTCTTCCTAATCTAAATGTACAGTTCTTTACAGAACTAAAAAAAAAACCTTATTTGGTAATTCTAAGACTACTCAGTGGCATTAGTGGATCAACTACTACCTGGGAAGGAAAGAGCGATGGATCAACTGAACCTTGAGATTTTTTTCCAGCATCAACACAGTCAATTAACATTTTTTTCAGAGTCTCCTTCATCTCTGAAGCCAAACTGTTTAGCCACACCTGACAAGAGAGATGAAAAAACTCAAAAATTACATTACAAATTAATTTCTCAAAGATGTTTGAACTAGACTAGGATGTGATTCTTACCTCCACATCATTTGACAGAAGAACTTTATTTTTAAGTGGCACAGTTTCTCCTTCTACAGACTTCATGGCAACTATGTATTTAAATTCTTCATCAAAGGTCACACTATTAATGCCTATTAATAAGAAAACATCAATAAAGTTATATATTCTTGTAGTCAAACATTATTTACTTAGTGTCTAGTCACTGAAAGAGAGGAAGTGCAACATATTATCTAGCTTTGAAGAAGTTTATTTCTACATTTCACAAATGAAGATCAATGCATTACCAGCAAAGAGTTTCTTAAGATGAGACTGGATAACCAAAGGATTCGTAGACTGTCCTAAAATTTCTAGTAAGTCATCATCTCCAACGAAATAGAATCTTGGAAATGCTGAGCGCTTTTCCTATATAAAAACAGAATAAATCAATTTTGTTGATTTAAATTCAAGCTTACTGACTTTCTTTATAAAAAACAGTATTAATGTTCACTGTACCTCCAAAAACTCATTCAAAGATTTCTGACATCTCTGAAGCTGGTCAAGAATGGTAGATAAGGTGTTTTTTATTCCTGCCCGGGCATTCAGTGATGTTATCCTATTGTCACTCTTAATATCTGACATAATGGATCTTGACGAAGGAAAAAAAATAAATTCATAAATCCATTATAATTTTAATTTAAATATGATATATATAATTAAGTAAATTAAAAATTAACACACAGGCAAGTAATGTAAACATCTGTTATATAACATTCAGGTTTCAGTACTAAAGATGAAACATTTCAGAATTTACCTCAATGTCTCTCCAACATAATTTAAGAACAACGGCTTCTTGCTAAAATTTCTCTATCCAGAACCAAGAAAATTCAATTCTTGACTTTTATTTCCTTTTAAGTCATTTCAACTCAAGCCAAGACAGATGAAGGTACATATCTTTCCACATTTCTAAAACCTACTCCCTTTTTATCTTATTATTTGTTTGGAACAAATAAACCATCTGTTTCTCACAAAAGTCTGTGTGTACTTTCTTAGTGAACAAAGTGAAGGTCTTCAACATGATTCTTGAAAAAATAATTACATCACCTCTACTTCTGCTGATAAGACTAATCTTGTGTTTGTCTGCCTTGCTCACAATCTTTGATGCTTCACGTGATTCCTTTCTTCACATGTACCCCATGGAATGAAAACATTACCACCTTTATTCAGATACATGTTGCCATCCCCTGCTGTGGGCAGGTTCTGAATTCCTGTCACTGACCTTCTTCTCCATATATATTCCCATTGTTCCATATATTTCCACCATGAATAATATTCTAGACTACATGTCAAAGAGACCACAAAAGGTAAGTCGCATTCCATTACACTAACCTGAAGTTTTCATCAACTCTGTTAAAACGAGCTTGTTCTTTGGGTAGAGCTCCACGACCAAATATCGGTTCCAAATAGACCCATTTCCTTTGAATTTGGTTTAAATTCTGCAGGTACTCATCCAAGTTAGCCAGCTTTTTTTCCCAGATGGACACTTTATCTTCAAACCCTTTGTAATATGGAGAGTCCTTAAGAGACTGTAGAAGACAGCGATGATCTCCAACTTGGTTGACTGTGTCCTTCCAGTCTTTAATAAGCCTGATAGTCTTGCCTTGGCTGTCTTCATAATCTGTTAACACAAAGACAGCTCCAACTCCCCAGAGTTCAAGCTCACGTAATGCTTCTCTGATTGTGATTTCACCTTGAGCTCGACAATTCAAATCCTATTTAAAAGCAAGAATAGATGTCATATGAAACTACAGAGCTTGCAATAAACTCTCCATGCAAAAATATAATGTAAATTCTACTTCTATAGTATTAAAAATATATGCATATGGAACAACATATACCACATAAAATAAACCATAAAAAAATTACAGATCCTGAATTTAAAATTATTCATACCTTAAGTTCCATTGCTTTTTCTATAATGGCATCTGTCACTTTTAATAGATCTCCAAATAGCAAACCCTCAAGTGTAGTGCCTCGTGGAAGACCCAGAAGACGAAAGAGATCCAACCAATGGTCTGGAGAAAGATGTTCTCCTCTTACATATTTTAGGAGTGGAATTATCATCTACAGAAAAAATGCACATGTAAATTCATTTTGTCATTATGAAAATTGCATCTCTTTGATTATGGAGTGACATGTTATTCCAACAAAAATAAAATTGAAATTCTTAAACTAGGGTACAATTTTTCCAGTTCCTGAATTTAAAGTTTAGGCATATGACTCTGAAGACAACTCGTTGTAAATCCGTGTCTGTGTAAGCTATAATGACCATTCTGTTTACTGTAGAGAACTGAAGGTTCTCAAAAGTAAGTGAAATGTTCAAAACAGTACCAGAAGATATTTTGTTAAATTTTAATTCATTTTATTGTAAGAAACAAACAATGAGGTATAGAATGGAGTACATTACCCAGTAATACCAAAACATTTTCTGTTTCACGAACCTTTTTGAAATTCATACAATCACAGAATTATTTGGGTAGAAAATGACATTAGAGATCACCTGGTTCCAACCCCCCTGCTGTGGGCAGGGACACCTTCCACTAGACCAGGTTGCTCAAAGCCCCATCCAACCTGGCCTTGAACACTTCTAGGGTAATTAGCATCTTACTTTATATTTGTCCACTTCCTTTTGCAGCTTTACTGTCATTACAGTATGTTCTTCCATCTTCCTCAGTTTGTCATGCCAGTTAAACAAGAATTCTTCAAATAGGTATATTTTACCTCTGCATGAAAATCAAATATAAAAAGGTCATAACAACACAGTACTACTACCACACCTGTATGTCCATTAAAAATAAATTAGCAAAAGGTTACCTAAAAGTAATCCAGTCTTCTTTGGCTTTTTCCTGAAAACCTTGATAAAACTCTTCATACAGTGACCAGACTTCTGCACAACTCTGAATATCTTGGCTTACAGCTTCTGACAATGATAAGTCAGGCTCTTCCAATTTAAAATGATGGCATTCTTCACTGCATAAAAAGATCATTGCATTATGCATTACATTATTCCGCTGTACTTTTATGGTTTAAGAAATGGTATCAGAAAGAAACTATCATACTTTTTAAAGAAAATTAATTGGCTTTATTGAAGAATATTGCTGCCAACTGCAATTTCCTTATAATCTCATTCTTGAATTGAAGTAACAAAGAAATATGAGGGATGACTCTTCTACACAAGAATCTTCTCCCATATTCACAATTATTTTCCATAAACTTTCATTTATTTCCTATTTAGGAGAAAAGTGAATTAATTTGTACCCTCAAAATCAAAACTGAAAATAAAATAATTTTGAATTGATTGTTTCTTCCTGCTAGGTTAAAAGAATATGCTGGTTTTATTTACCATCGTTTACATGCCAAAGTAAGAAGTTAAATAGAAAACTTCATCCTCTCAAAATCTGCAATAATGAGCAAGGACACTTACTGGTGGGAGAGGTGAGCTCCTGCCCCCACGTAAGTTACAAGAGGATTGAGGTTCTTTTTGGACCAATATCCCAAACCTTCTCTTAGTGAGAATTTAAAAAGCCAGAATCAAGCCTTTAGTGTACAAACTTCCTTTTGCAAGACCTTAAGAGACTTCTCAGATTATTTAGCAAAAAACACCTAGAAAAACATATCTTAAGAAATTCATGTTAGGTAAAATTAACAAAAAGAACCCTAAAAAGCTAATGAAAAACATGTAATACAAATGAAATTACTTATACTATCTGTTGTGATAAAAATTTGTGAACGTTTTCTGAGATACTATTGCTGCAAAAAAACCAATACATTAATCAATAAGACATACAGGGAAATTAACATACATACATGAGTTTTTCTTTCACGGTTTTAAGTTCATCAAATTCCTTTTTTTTTTCCTTTATCATCTGAGCACTTTTCTCGAGTACATCCTGATCACCTGTTTCAATGACATCATCACTGGGCTTCAGCTGATCCCAGCGAGCTTTAAATTTTTCCAGGTCTTGAAGATATATATTGATACGTGAAAGCACATTTCCTCTCATCATTTCCATCTGCAAAGCAATAGGCAAAATTACATTCTTTAATGGTTTGTATCTACAACTATGATCGAAATCAAAGCATCAACTTCAAAACTTGATAACTACAAGTTGATAAAAAATCAAACTCAAGAAACTTCTTGTATAATGCCCAAAGAAATAGTTCAAAATAGTCCAACTTTATTCTCCTTGTTTTATTTTTCTTTTAAAGGGGGTACTACCCTTCTTTTATTATGGTGGTAATTGAGACCTATTTATTCAGCCTATGCTACCTACTTAGCTTGCCTCTTATAGGACACAGAAAAATTGCTGTATTTGTATGGCAAATTGCTATCTTCAGTAGAACTCCAAATGAGTTCGGTAATTTGCCTATGGACTGGAATTACAGGCCTCTGCATAGGTTAGCGAAGCTAAGTGAAAAGAAAATAAAAAGCTTCAGTACTAAAAACATGACAAAGTAATAAAAATGCTATCTTTGAACTGTTACCCTCTTTTCCTCTGTTAACCATTTATTAAGCCATTTGTCACCAGAAAGTTGTTTTGAGACAGAAGTACAGCAATACAACATTCATTTCAGCATCAGTTCAGCGAAAAGTTTCCCGTAGTTACTGCTTCAGAGTTAACAGTTACTGCTTAAAGGTGTAAGTATTTTTCCTTGGATGGCTCATCCTCAACTCAATGATGCCCGTGTTAACACTGAGTTGACAACATTTATGGATTTAATCTAAGAAAAAAGTATTGTTCCAGATATATTCAAATTAATTTAAACATTTTCAGGTAGAATTTTAAGCTTCCATTGCTACCTGTTCGGCAATCATAAGCTGGTGGCTTTCCATCATTAATTCAAATTTATCCCATGTAGCTCTTAGGTTACTGATACTGTCCAAACCTGCACCAGCTACAGTTCGCAGAAGTTTGTTTTTATCTTCAGCCTCTTGAAACAGGAGAAACATCTAAAATCAGAAAGATCAAAAATAAGTGTGCATGCAAAAATTCAGCAAATCCAGTTTATCTAAAGCAAATACATATGAATCACCAATTGTGTATGCACAGATAACAAGCTGATGTACAGCTGCTTTTTTAATACTGCTTATAGAATAACATTAAAACATTTGAAAAAATAGTGTCTGAGGTATTTAGAGAAATTCTAAACCTTGATCCTAACATGATATATATAGAAGTGAATGTTAACTATGAAAGAGGTAAGTGCCACCTTACATATTGCAGAGAACAATTCAATCAAATTGGAGAATAGCAGCAGAGCAACACAATGCATTAAATCTGCATGTATGTTTACTGGCTTTGAGTGGGATGCAGTTAATTTTTTTCTAAGCAGCAGGTATCAGGTTGTGTCTTGGAATTGTCGGGAAAATGAATTGATGGCACAGGGATGTTTTAGTCACTGCTGAGCAGGGTTTACACAGAGCCAAGGCCTTTTCTGCTCCCTGCCCCACCCAACCCAATCCCACCAAAGAGGAGGCTGAGGGTGCACAAGGGGTTGGGAGGGGACATAGCCAGGACAGCTGACCCCAGCCAACCCAAGGTACATTTCACACCATATGGCATCATGCTCAAAAGAGAAAGCTGGGGGAAGAAGAAGGAAGGGAGCATTCAGAGTGATGTTTGTCTCCCCAGGTCACTGTTGTGCATGATGGAGCCCTGCTCTCCTGGAGATGGCTGAACACCTGCCTGCCCCACGGGAAGCGGTGAATTAATTCCTTGTTTGCTTTGATTTTGTGTGGCTTTTGCTTTACCTCTTAAACTGTCTATCTCAACCCATGAGACACAGCCAGACAGAGATATTCCATGCCATATAATACCGCCTCCTTTCCTTTCCTTTCCTTTCCTTTCCTTTCCTTTCCTTTCCTTTCCTTTCCTTTCCTTTCCTTTCCTTTCTCCTTTTCCTTTTTTATTGAACTATTTTGATCTCTGTCCATGAGTTGTCTCATTTCTACTCTTCCTTTCCTCTTCTCCTGTCCCATTGGGGGTGGGGGGTGGGAAGCTCTCTGAGTGAGTGTGTGGTGTGTGGTGCTTAGCTGCATACCAGGGTAACCCATAAAAACATGGTATAAAAGAAAAAAAAAAGAAGGAACAGAGACACTCCAAATAAACAGAAATTATCTAAAAGAGCACCAGGGTTTTTTGTCACCTGCTTATGCAGGGCAAAAAATTCCATCTCTTTTTCCCACATATTAAGAGACAACAGAATTTGAAAGAAAAACCAAACAAACCCTTTAAAACTTTGCAAGTCAGAAGAATCATCTGAGATAAACACATACAGTTCTATACATTTACCAAAATGTCCTGTTATGTATGTTTTCCTTTAAAAATTAGGAAGAGACAACAGACAATAGTACTACAAAGTAATTCTCTTCAATATCCAATAATTCTCCCAAAGTTCCTACAAAATGTAAATAATTATACCCATTCTTACTGAGTAAAGCGCCAAGCACATAATCTGTATGCAAGATAAAGATTAAGCTAAAATTAGATGTCTGAATGTGGACTTGTTAAGCAAACATCTAAAACTCCACTGAAACCAAGGTCTCAATCATTTAATGACAGAGGCTTCCAGCACTACTTGAGATCTTCTATGCTATCCCATCTGCCTCACATCCACAGCCTCAAAAGTTGTAGGGCTTCCTATACATCCTGTGTCTTACCTACCTTGAGCCTTGTCTGGAGCTCTCTTACATGCAGGACATCCCTCAAACAGTAGACACCCGTGCATGAATAACTGCATTGAGCTCTCAGTGGAGCTAAGAAATCAGCTCAGGATGATGAGCCACAAGGTGCCTACGCCACGGTGACAAGAACTGCTCCAAGCTGCAGCTGACTCTACCACTGGGACTTCATTCACATTTTGGGCCATCCGAGATGTCCTATGGCACTTGCATGGCCTGCAGCTGCAACTACAGGAAGGCAAAGGCCTCCAGAATTCATCTGTTATGTCTGCCAGCCTGGTGGGGATGTCGGAAATGCATCTCAGTAACTTTAGAACTGCACCTTTGGGCAACTGGACCTGACTTCTGCTGCGTATACTAACAGCACTTGCACTGCAGACACCTGCACATGGACACCTAAACTCAGATGCACTCATGTAGAACCGAATCCTTCAAAGGATAAGTATTGTCCAGTTGAGAAGAGCTAATATGGGTTTTGAAGAACTCCACAATCTCGTAGAACCAAAGCTCTTTAAAGGCATCAGTAAGGGTACTGATGAAGGAAAGTTAAATCATATATTCCAGTTGAGTTTCCAAAAAGCTTTTAACACAAACCTTCATTCAAGGCATTTAAGGAAAACTGGTAACCTTGACATAAGAACTAAGGTCCTTGCACAGACAACTAATTGGGTAAAAACAGAAAACAGTGTTATGAGGAGATGGCTAGTTCCTGCAATCAAAAAATATCACCCATGGAGTTCTGTAGATACCTGTTCTAGACTGCTCAAAGTGCTAATAAAAGATTGGAAGAGGAGACTAGCCTGTGAGATAATAGTTTGATGATGATATTATGTTATTTCAGGCATTAAAATACTTCACCTGTGAAAAACTGAAGAATGAATGTAGAAGAAATAATGACTGATGATACTGGTGACAAGTAAAATTCAAGTAGATAACCATGAAGTGACATAAATGTGAAAAAATAAATTTCACATGTACAAACTCAGTCCTAAGATAAAAACTGCACTTCAGACTTGGTATCTTGGGGTTATGACAGCTAGTTTTACCAAAATGTGAGCTTAATCCAAGGAGTAGGAAGAAAACCAAATGTTATGAGTCACAGAGACCAAAAAGATAATAAGAGGTAATATCACTATTTCATCATATAAATCCATGGTTTATTCGCATCTTAAAAATTGAGAAAAACCTGTTGGTCACACAGAAAAATGAAATAGAAAGAAAAGACTTATCAAAAGGCAGCAAGGATGATCAAAGTTATGAGTGGGTTTATGCATAAGAAAGATTAAATTAACTAACACTCTTCAATCTAGAACAGAGATGGCTGATACCAAACATAAAAAAGAAGAATATAGTCATGTGCCATGAAAGGGAAGAACAGGAACTGTTTGGTCCATATCTCTTCCAGTATAAGATATAAATGGTATGAAGTCAACAGGTGGCAGTTGGAAAAAAAAATAAAAAGGAGGGGTCCTTCATATAATGGGTAGGTGATCTACACTTTACCACAGTATATTTTGGATGTCAAACATGTATTTGCTCTCAAGAGAAGACTAGTTAAGGCTGTGGAAAAGAAACCCACTGAGTGTTACTATATGCTCAGGAACCACATAAAACTCAACAATGTTCTGGTTGAAGGTTAGAAGTAAAAAGTATCAAATATGCTACCCTGATTTTATATTTTCCCCTAGATAAATCACTCCACTGTTGGACACAAACAACAGTGGTACATGGACTGCTGTCATGACCATATATGACTTTTGCATGATCTTTATTACTTATTATTAATTGTAAATTGCCATAGTAGAAAGTAATTACAGTTTTAGAGCTGTTGTTCTGGATAGAATAAAATAGTATCTTACCCCTTCTTTTCGTTCATTTAGGGTTAAGTATTTTAAATTGTCTTCTGCTATTTCCTCTACAGTCTGGGGCCTAATCACTAGTGTTTCCATGGCATCAGTGAGAAATGTAGAAACATCACATAGGTGAGCTACGTAAAGATGGAAAACAAAGTCACGATGGAGAAAATATTTCTAGTTTTAAATATCCAAATCAGACAAATGCACAATGGTATGACATTATTCATAAGTATGCAAAGTATTTGCTTAACAAATTGCAGACTCCAATCTTGTCTACTACCTGAACAAAAATCGCAAATCTCTGTTTACACATAGCTTTTCAAATGTGATCCACTGTGTTCACTGTATGCTTTAAACCATAAGTGTCAGAGTCCCTTCTGAACATTAAACATAAATACATTTATTTATATATTATATACGTATAGGTATTTATTTGTATACTTTCAAAAGCTATATAGGTCTCTTTTTTTAGGTAAACAGAACAATAGATGTCAAAATTGGTCTTGGGTTCTTTGGGGGTTTTTTCTGTTTGTTTTGGTTTGGCTCTTTAAAAGTAGCTAACTAACTAAAGCCACCTTGCTTTACATATTGAAAAGAGTCACAAACAAATGTCTGAATAAACTACAGTGTTGTATTTACCTACCAAGTTAAATCTTTTTTGATACTGAGAAAGGAGCTGTACAGCTCCAGGGAATCTTCCAGGAAAGATTCATCTTTCAGGCTATGGAAATAATTCACTTTCTGCACAATCCCTGTTCAATGTTTCCTGTGACAATCGTTTGATTTAAAGCACAAAGCACCATTATTCCTCATCATCTACCTTTATTCTGTTTTGTCCTACTGTTCCAGATATAGATGGAGCACCCAAAACAGGGAAATGTTTTGCATTCTTCAACACAGTTTTAAGTTTCGACAATCTAAGAGACAAGCAATTCTATGGAGTAAGTCTAGATTATTTAAGGCTCCTCATGAAGTATTTCAATTTGCAAAAGAAAAATCTAATAGTATTTTTAATTACAACATTTTATGATGCCTTCTCAAACACCTAGAAGTTTTCCTCCCTCAAACATCAAATAAATTTTTCTCCTGGAAGCGAAAAAATTTTCTTTCAGATAACAGAAACAAGCAAAATAATGTTCATATGTATTCTTTTACACCTGGAACAGATGTGGCCACAACAAGAGAACAGGAAAGATACACAATGGACATCAAAGGGTCCTAGGTTAGGTCTGCAGTGAAAAAGCAATATTGAGGAACACACAAATGTAACAGATTACTTTCTCTGCATTGTGATTTCTGCAGTTCACTGTGCCTGAAAGTAAAACATTTCTTTAAAAGAGTATTTACATTAACACAAATGCATCCAAGTACAACAGAAACAAATAAACAACAAAAAAAAATACTATTCATTGAAGTTACTTACCTTGAATAGATTTTCTCAAAGAAACAACTAGAATGTCGTACAACTTCTGGATGAAATCATCAATTACAGTTTTCACAGGGTTGCAATTAACAGTTAAACAATCTATTCTGATCGTGCTTCAAAAAAAGAGATTAAAAGACAGCAAATATTCAGTAGCATACTTACATGTCAGTACCTCTAAGATCTATGCACATCTATAGTTTACCCTGACTTTGTAGCCTAATGAAAAATTTCCCTTATAATTCAACAAATAAAAGTCATAGCTTATTGGGAAAATTACTCATAGTATTGAAATATTTATAACAATTACGCACATATATTGTCAGTTTTATGGGGACTGAGGTCCAATGCTCTGCTTCTCAACATAGTTAGAAAATGCCTTGATTTTATATAACCGGTGCCATAAAATTCTGAAAGGCTATTACCATACTCAAAACAAAAATACTTTCATTGTTTGTATATTCATGGCTTTAATTCTCTAATTTCCATGAGAATTTACTAACTCAGCCTTCAATAGTAACAAGAACAGAAGAAAAGCCAGAGAGTAATTTCAAGGCCCCATACCTAACATATCAGTGACCATAAGCAGTTGCCTAAAGAACACTAAGAAAAAGGTCTACCTTATTTGATATCTTTCTGAGTATCCTCCCTCAACACCAATATTTTCAACTCATGGATTTCTTAGCAACATATTGCTTCTGACTATAAGGCATATCAGCCAGTTTCTCTTCTATTCACCTCAGTCTGTCCATGAACTCATGGAAATCTTTACTACTCAGAGTATCACTAGCCAGCAAGTTCTACCAGTCCATTCTCCAGCATGAAATGTCACCTTGTCTTTTTCCTTGTTTTGAACATAATTCCTACCAGTTTTATTTGAGAACTCTAACCATACAGTACAGTAAGTTCATGTGAATATATACAAAAACAAAAGCCTAGGCTAGCATTTTTTAAACTTAAGTTATAAGAGGTAATCAAATGTTTCAATACAGGAATTATTTCATGACAAATACTTACTATGTCTGTTCTTAACTTCCATATATATTTCACATGTACAGGACTTAGCTAAAAGATTTGTTAAAATACTACGTTTTGTAATATTTCAGAATCAGCCCTGGATTTTGAGGAAGTTTCCCATTAGATTACAGGAAGTAATTAAAAGTTTTCAGAGAAGGTGGCACAGGTAAAAGAGAGTAAATATCTAAAACTAAAAATGAAAAATTAAAATCTAAACATTTAAAAAGTATATTAACATTTTAAAAACACTTGAAATTCCATCTATATCTTCATATAAAAATAAGATCTCTGTTTTACTATTACCTTAAATATATCTGATAGAATACATTACTCAAACAAAAGAATAGTTACACTATACCTTGGAAGACGTTCTGCTTCTTTCCCTCTTACTTTTAATGCCTTGAAGTTTTTTTCCCAGTCCTGTTTGCTAGAAAGATGTGTCTTCACCAAAGGTTCCATATCTACTTGGCCAATTACGATCCATTCCTTTTCAACATTATTTTTTATTCCGTGTGAAAGAAATATTTTCCAGATTAAAAAACTGTTTCTCAATAGCATTAAAATATTTTCATAATATTTTCAAGTTACATTCTTTTTAACCTTTGTGCTCCTCCAATTATTTGTACATTTTCTTAGTGCAAAAATCAGGAGGTAAAAAATGGTTTGACAGATTCACACAAAGATAATCAAAACAGCAAGACTGAAAAGTCTGCTAATACGTAGAGTTTTCAAAGGGAACTATATATATAGTTCAAGTCAGGCATGTGCTTAAGTGGTTGGCTTAACATGGATGGACTTGCTAAGCTTTTGCTTATCTGCCTTGAAGAAAAGGACAGCAATGCACAAATGTCATTGCTCAGCTACTTCTAGAATGTCCAAAGCATAACATGATATAAATCTAAGAGAAAAAAGGCATGAGTCAGTCCAAAAATGAAAATACCTTGAATTGATTAGAAGCATCTGTCAGCCTTCTGAACAAATCCTCTGCTTTACTGAAAGCAGTCAGAAATCCATTTGCATTTCTTTCGGTCATTACAGTGAATATAGACTCATCTTCTGCTTCACTTACTCCCCTAAACTGATTTGGAATAGAAATGAATCTCTTCATTTCTCTATAATACCTAGCTCGTACTTCTTCAAAAGGAGGTCTGAATTGCAACCGGCCTTGCCTAAAAAGTGAAACAAGTAATATAAATCTAATATTTTAAGGTAATCTGCACCAGGATATTTTCTTTTAAGGCAAGAAAAAAAAAATCTTACTTGAATGTTAGGGCAATAATTATCTCTGGTAAATTCTCATTGAGTGCTTCTAAGCCCATTTGATACTGATGCTCCAGAGCTTTGTAAAGTTGATGATTCCAGTGTTGCCTCCAAGCTTTCATATCACTTGATTTGAAACCCTAAAATTTAAAAATGTTTATTTTTCTTTTATTTATTCCTCAAACCATAATTATAAGATGAAACTGTGCACCATATAAAATCTGAAGACCAGGATCTTAGTAAAATTGAGTGATCACACAGCTGGAACAGACTTGGTCACGGCACCAAGTCGGTCAGAGTTGAAGGAACATCTAGACAACATACTTAAGTCACATCGTTTAGTTTTAGATAGTCCTGGGAGAAGCAGGGAGTTGGACTTGATGGATGATGAAGGTCCTTGTGGGTCCCTTCTAACTCGAGATACAAGTTTTGGTTATGTGACCATTTATTGCATTTATTTAAAATTAATATGGGAATACAAAAAATATCCAAATCAAACAGTCTCTATGGCAGATCAGCATAAGAAGTTCACTGAGGTTCATCACCCATTGGTTTACCAGAATGTTCTACAAGGTTGCTCTAAAATGCACAGGACTCTGCTGGAAATAACATAGAGCTGACCAAATGAGAGATTTAAACCTCTGTCATGCCCTCTATTTTCTTGTGATATTTAAGCTGCCTTTTAAATAGTATTTATAAAAATTCTTGTGCATTTCCACAGATCAATGTTAACTTACAAATTAATGTAAGATTTTACCTCATAGAATTCCGATTTTCATTGGAATCTGCTACACTGCACTGTAAGAACGTGTAAAGCCTTATCATATACTCAAGTTCTGTAAATCACAGAATATTTTGGGTTGGAAGGGACTCACAAGGATCATCAAGTCCAACTCTTAAGTGGATTGTCCATATGGGGTTACCTTGGCATTATCACACCATGCCCTAACTGAGCTAAATGGTCATTTGCAAGTCATGCTGGGATTTGCAAAAGGACAACAGAAGCTAGAAAAGAAATTAGAAACTTCTTCCAGCCTAAAAGGTTCTCTTGTTTAATTGGAGATTTTCAGACAGGGCTTTGGAGGCAGTCCAGGGTTGCCACAGGAATCTATACACTTAAGGTCTGCCCTACAGTTCAAAGCTGCCCATGGGAGCTCTTCCAACAGAAAGATTCTGGAGATTAAGAAAACCTGAAATTATCTTCATTAAGCTTTAAGACAATTATAAATGGAGTTTTATAAGAAATACATAAAATCTTGATGATGACAGCAGTAAGATTATACCATCTTATAATTTTTGGAATGTGAAAAAAATACATATTTGGTTAAGTTTTATCACTTCTACTCAAAGATTTTTAAAGAGTGACTGAATATAGTTCAGGTAATATTCCATCTAAAAATATCTTGTAATACCAAAATACTTTTGAAACAGATCCTAAAGCAAATCTAAATTATTTTCATAAAATATACTGACTTTAAGATAAAAATCTACAAATTACACTTCAAAAGATATTAAAAGCCAGAAGCTGAATCAATACACTTGTTTTTCATATTATCTTGAGAGAACGGAAACAAAATTAGGAGTAAAATTCTATAAAGATACTGCATTTATTTGACTGGCAAATACCAACAAAAGTAATCTTCATTTGCATTACAAAAGATAAGAACAACATGTCCATCTAAGAATATAGTCCTTTGATTGCTGAAGGCTATAGGAAAAATTAAACTGACTTGATAACTCAAAATAGCTTACTTTGGTAATATGATATTCTTCATCAAAATCTTTGACATTTTACTCAATGATATTAAGGGTCATTTCCAACCTGAAAGATTCTATGATTCTACTCTAAAGGTTGTCAGTTGGTAAGTGAACAAACAAAAATATGTTTTTCTCATTATTTCAGGCAGAAATGCATTTTAATTCTAAATTTTATACATTTGTTCTATTCTGTGTGGGGATCACTCACTATATGTACCAATTTCTTCATTTTACCTTGCATTAATGGCTCAGACACAATTGATCTACGTTACCCAAGGTTTTCCCATTTCTTTATCTAACACCTATTATTGACCATAAGTTCTTCTCCCATTATCAGTATGACATAAAAAAATTACCTCCATCCTCCTCATGTGGGATTTTACCTCACATCTAGCATTAAGTAAGACACAGATGCTTTCCTAAGACAGCTAGTAACTCCTTAATCAAAATTAATTCAATCATGCTATGTTTTGAGTCTTAAATCTTGATTACTGTTGAAAAGTCAAAATGTTCAGTTTGCAGTACGAAAATCAAACCCTGCCTGTGACTCGAGGCTGGCAAAACCAGTTCTGAGCTCCTGAAGTCCCTCTTTCCAACGCTGCTGCTGCCGAAGTAGATCAATATTCATAAGCGATATGACCTGTTAAAAGAATTTTAAAGAATAATAAACATATTCTTCATCATGTAAATAAAAGAAAGGTTAAAGTATGCCATAATAGACATGATTTCAATTTCATCTGGAAAACATACCTTTTCAATGAACTTTGTGTGCCACTTCCTTAGTTTTCTATTTTCTGTGGAAAGCCGTTCAGCAGCAGCTTGGAGTTTTTGGATATAAACCTCTAGTTCTCTGGGATTATCCCATGTAATTTGAGCTTTTCCTCCAGGACCAGATTTTGAATGCTTTAAAAACACACAAACTTTGTAAGATTTAATGACAAAAACAGTCTACCAGGTAGCATACAAGAAGTGATAATATGTGAAAGATGGTTTTATCCTCCCTTTCCCCAGCTGCACTAGAGCAAAAATAATCTGGCAAATCACAGACATGGAGGGACACAGCGTTATGCTACATCAGTGCACTGGAGAAGGATTAATGACAGACTCCCAACAGAGTCTGAAATAGATCAACTGATGTTGAGACCTCTGCTCCACAAACATAAGCAGACATCTGAAGATGAGAGGACACCTTTGTTCTGCACAGATCAACATCAAAAATGTGACATTAATAACTGCTGATCAACTTCACCTGTTTATCAATAAATAATTTTTTTAATTACAATGCAATAAACATAGAAAAAGTGGTGCAGAATATGCACAGATACCACTGAAATTAAAAAGGCAAAGAGAGGGGAATTCTTTCACCTTAATTATCTGTTCAAATGCTAGAGCAGATTGTAACATCATTGGCTTCTGACTCTCAATCATTTGTTGATCAATAGAATTATAGAAATGTGCCACCTGTAAAAAAGGAGAGATTAAATTTACAAGAACAACTAAAAGGTCTTATGTCCTCTTTGCCTTAGCTGTAGGGAAATCTCAGATCTCACGTGAAATTGAATTGAAATATAAGCCAAACAAAAACATGAGTGGCATTGAGTGCCATCAAAAAAATATACCACCCACCCCCAAAAACCCCACAAATACTTCCATTAAAATACTTCCTAATGTATTTTCAGTTTAAAACTAACAATGGCAAGGACAAGTTGTACCATTTTATGACAATTCCCTTTAGTCATAACTACAAAAAACTGAGACTAAAACTAGGTGATCAACTAATTACTTGTTTTATTTTTGTATAGTCATACAGTAACTTCATAAGGCTTTAATACTATATTTCAAAAGAAGACACATTCTGAAATCATAAAGCATATCTTTACTTTTTTTTCTTTTATGGACTTAGCTGATTTGTTCAAGAAAGAAATCACTTTCATACCGACAAGCACAGTGAAAAGCTTAACCACAGACAGAAGAGACAGCACTGTAGAAAAGTTCTACAAACTAAAGATAGGAAGTCAGAACAGGAAGTTATCATGGCATAATCTTGTACCTGCTTGAGGATGACTGCCTGCTTGCAGAACTTTTGGGCAGTGTTTGCAACATGCTGTATTTTAGCTGGTATAGCAAACCCAAGTGCTGATAGCTGACGTACTTCTCTTAGCAGAGTCACCAAACGATCTGAGTAAAGTATGTTTAATGTTCCAGAAACGGGATCCAATTCCATCACAGGGCTATTAGCTTGGATACTGAACCAAAATCAATCATATTACTGAACATAATTCGATATTTATCCTTTCTTAGGTGCATTTTACCATAATATAACATAATATTCTAAACAGCTTGATGTCATTCTATTTTGTTTTTCTATGCTTATTAACATTTTAATTTACTCAGAAATTATTCCAGTAACCTTTTCTTTAATTCAAAGCTGATGAAGATAAGACAGAATCAACAATGTCTATCATTTTTGCTTACAAAGTTTTTCTGGTTTATAACAATAGCTAACATGTAACTCACAGCTAGACAGTATTTCTAAATTACACTGTATCCATCATATTCTCCCAAGCAGGCACGTTACCCGCCCCAGTCTTCAGCGCCACAAAGGGGGAGAAAACAATGAGGGAACCAATCCAAGAACCAGAACTTGCATCAATGGAGCATTTTGGTATACTCAACCAGATGCTAATAAGAACATCAGTCTATCTTCAGACTTTACCTTCATAAAGACTTCAGCCTTACTCTTTTTTTTTTTTTTTTCGGTCTCATCTCTTTTCTAGTTCCTATATCCATTGCATTCCCTTTTGTAGGGAAATATTTCTTTTCCTGTTCTTTTATTAACCATGTCACATCTTTTAAGATCTCACAATAACAAAATTTTATGGTACTAATAAATTAGATGGCTGTTATATAATTGAGTATTTTCATTAAAATAAGGGTTTTCACTTAAGTATCAACTCCTATATCCTCTGTAACTGCAGACAAGTTCTTTTCAGAGGAATTTTGCAACACTCAGAGTTGAAGAGAGAAGCTTTGTGGCTAATTGACTAAAACAAAAATTGTTAAAATGTATTTTAATATCCCATACAGAAAATTTATTATTTTGGGAAACAAAATTCATAAAATTTAAATTTATATGCTTACCCTTCTTTCATCTGCCTTATATAGACTGCAGAATTTCTTGTCAATAACAATTAATTTGTTACTCTACATGTGTCATCTGTATATCACAGCTATACTCTCATGTCATCTGGTTTCTATATATTATCATAAAGGTAATAATAATTTTTATGCATATCTATAAGGAATACAATGGGTAACAAGTAAAAACAACAAGCAAACCAGGTGCTTTCATTCCAGGTGCTAACAGTAACTGCAAGATTAGTTACGAATCTGCAATATTAGCTATTAATTAGTTATTAACAATACTGTCCTGTATACTTGACCTTACCAAGCAAGACTGGTAGGAGGATAAAAATATAATTAAGTGTTCTATTTTTTCTTTCCATTCATTCTCAATCCTGTATTTTCTTTAATTTCCTTTTTCAAGTTCTAATGAATTACATCACACTACAAATTTTATTACTTAATAAACATTATTTAAACAAGAGTGTATTTACCAAAGTCCTGACTTGGGATTTGATAATTCTGACTGGATATTCCTAGACCAATCATCAAATTGTTCTTGTTCATATACTTTTAACTGTTCCAGAAAACAATCTGCACTTTGATGAAAAGTTTGAAATCCAGGTAAGTCAGACAGAAGAGCCTTTGCCAGCTTGATAGAATCATCCACCTTAAACACAATAACAAAGAAAAAGGTTAACTTCCCAGTATTCAATCAGAAAAGAAAAATCACCACAGTAAAAATCAGTATCACATAACATCCAAGTGGGATTCAAAAGCTGATTAGGAAGAAAAAAAGTGAATTCTGAACTGTGTCCCAGGTGTTTGAATTCTCTTCACAGTAAATTAGGTTTGAATAAGCTGTCTACCAATGGCATCCACCACTACTAAGATACCCCAGGATATCCCACTTGGTCTTTAATTAATTCTCTGTAAAGGTACAGATCTCCCATGAGTCTTCTGTTGTATCTGTAAGGTCCATGAAAACACCCAAAGGTATTTGAAATGGAATTTCACACCTACATGTGGACAAATTAAAACTCTAGTCAATGTAATCAGTGGAGATTTGAGAGCAATTAAAAAATTTAGCACAGCCTAAAGCAGACATACAACAGACAAACATCAGCTGAACTGGGCTAATAGTTATTCTGGGATAAGTAACTTCTACTCTCATTCAAATCTATAGTTATTGTAGAGGGCACTTATGTTCACAAAAAACATTTTGATTTTCACTGGTCAGTGTTTTCCAAAAAAATGTTTAAATTTTCCTACTAAAGTGTAAATACAAACATGCAAAAACAAGATAACTAAAAACAGAATTGTTGTACATTTACTACTGGAAATTCCCTGTCAGGGAGAAGCTCAAAGCGTACTACCAAGAAAGCCCTTTGATTTCAAGAGGACACTACAAAGGTTAGTAATAACAAGTGAGAATTGGGATTTCAGAATCTGGCTGTCTGTGAATCTTAAATACAATTTTTAAATGTAAACTGGAGGGTGAAATTTAACAAAAACACCTCCTGTCAGAATTTTGGTCTTTTTTTTTTTTTTTTTTTAAGAAAAAAAAAGTTCCATTTACTACAAAAAGACTGCATTCTGGGTCTGCTACAAAAGTTCAACTTAGCAAGCAGCACCACTGATAAGGAACCTTGATTATATAACTCCTGGGAAGCCCACAATTTTTCTGTGTGGAATTCCCCACAGAAATGTCAAATACCATGTTTTACATTCTATGATAAACTGTGTGTAAACAGTAACAGAATCTCTTACCTTCAGTTCCAGCTGCTGTACCCATACAATATTATTGACAACTTCAGAAAGGTTCTTGCCTGACAGTGGTCCAGAAACATCACCAGGAGCACCATGGCATCGAGTTTCAAAGTCTGTCTCATAGTCTAACACATGCAAAAGATGCATTAGACCAGAAATTTAATAAAACAACCTTAGATCATTACTGTAGTTATAAAACTGACATAATTATAGAAGTAAATAAAGATCCTAACATTCACAAAAAAACCTAATGCAATTAAATACCTTTGACATAATCTTGAAGTGCTGCTAGCAATGTTTCCCTTTCAAAAAGCAATTCTTTGCTTATGTTTGGGTGCTTTATCAGTTCCTTATGCTTCTGAAATATTTGAAGAAGCTGGAATATGAAGATTTAAAAATGTTATCACTTTCTCATGAAAAAAATAAACATAGGCTGACATCACCCGGTAGTACTGTCTTTGGCTCTAAGTACTTACTCCTATCCCCTAAACTGACTACTTAGCCATTAAATAACTTGATCTTCAGTAAAACTTTCAGACTACAGAATTACCCATACCTGCTGTGGACTGTCCTGAATTTCTGAAATAAATTTCTTCAATCTGCTTGCTATTTTTTGTTGTGCCGGTGCAATAATTCTTTCATACTGAGAGACTGCTGCCTTCCATAATGGCTAGAGATAATGAGTTTGTGTGTTAGTTTAGGACTATATACATTGCAAAAAGACATAGAGAGAATGTGAATAAATCAAAAATAAGCATTATACCTCTGTGTAAGGATTATAGTGTACAGGATTTAGGCCAGCAAAGGGTTCAAACACATGAGAAAGATGTAAAGAATTTTGTTCTCCAGCTGGCAAGAAGAACATAAGTTTTTCATGAAGTGTTCTAACAGTTAGCACCTATAAGGGAAAGAAAGTATTTGATATATCAAATGTATTTTTACATAAAACTTACATTTATAAGTACTCATCTCTCCCCTTTTTACAAGAAACTTTTGAAAGGCTCAGACAAACAGATTATGGAATACTATCAGAGTCTGAAAAGACTATGAAAGTATTTCAATTCCCTTTTTTAACTTAAAACAATGCTGTTTACTTCTCTATCTAATGAAACTAATGTGTATAATTCAAATCTCTACCTCATCAAGACGTTTGCCAAGTTTGGCTATCAGTTCAGGGAAATATTTCTCATTTTTCCATGGATGTAGAGTATAATGTTGCCATAGTTGTCCAGTTAAGTATTCACAAGCTGACACCCACTGCTCACAAATCAAGATGCCAGCCTGTATATTTTCTTTAACACTGTGAAAAGTATCCTCCCACAAATTCAAGGCTGCTAATTTCCTCTGAATAAATCTACCTAGAGAGCCACCTAAAAGACAAAAAAATATAAAAAACCCAAGATGTTATGTTTGTTTACAATAATTCCTTTAAAGGCTACACCACATTCCAATCACATTTTTTTAAAAAAAAAAAGAGTGTATTGTCTTGATTTCAAACCACACAAATGCAGCAATAACTGATTATTTTGTTTCAGGTTCAATAAATCTCTTGAATATCTCCAAGGCAAACAGAGGTTGGTCCAACAAGTGAAGCTGATGGATTTGGATTCTGGATTCCACACACAAGCACCTGCCTTTCTCAGCAGCAATGGCAGTATCTGGCTGCTCCCCACAACTCTTCCTCTCATGCACACACATAGCTGGCAGCAGTACACAAACTCACTGTCCTATGCCTGTCCCCAAACATGGGGCTGCTGTCAAGAGAATGAGAGAAGGACCTCTCTGCACATCCTGCTCTCACCTCCGCACAGACTGAACCGACCTCTAACAGGGGTTTATGCAAATAAATTTTCTCCTCTGAGAGAAAGACAGGGAGTCAAACACAAGCATGACAAATCCAGCGCACAGGCTGAAAGGTATCCAACTCCATCTTCTAACTATCTATCACCCTTCCAAGCATGTGTGAAGGCATCTACCAGAACCGGCTGAATTATTGCATCCTGGAAGGTAAATAATATTCATGGATCATAACTACAAGAAGCAAGCACCTTCATGCTGTGGGCTGTTATTGGAGCCTTTACAAGGAAGAAGGTCTCTGCTCAAGGAATCACTTCACTTTTCTCAACTGTTCATTTAATAAAGACTGCATAAAGGTTTACCTATCACATCCAAGAGATTATGCATGCGAGACTGTGGATAAGGACCATGTTCTGTTTGTCTCCACACACCATCAACGGTATCCTTGGTAGCCTCCACCAAATCCACAACTTCAAATAACGAGAGAGTATCCAAGTTGTAATAATCCTAGAAAAAAAAAATCCTTAATACATTTACTTTGCAAATAGTATTGTAGAAACATTTACACTTTTCTGAAGCTGGCAAGTGGTGTAGTTTCCTGAGTATTTCTGTTTACTGCATAACAGAATATGTCATAATTAGGACATAATCCTCTCAAAAAACTAAGCATTTGTGTAAGCTTATTCATGTGAAGTATTCATTGATATCTGAAGCACTATTCAAGAAAGTGCTTTGTGGGTGCCGAAAATTTTGTAAGACAGCATCAATAGTGTCCTTTTCATCTCGTGAATCATTCCCCAGTTCACAGACTGTAGCGTACAGCTGTATTTCTACAGCAGCTCCTAGTATTCAATGATCAAATCCACTCCCAATTAAATGTCAGCATTCCCATGCACCCTTGTCACTACAAATTACATGAATATAATTTAAAGTAAAATTTTGCCTAAGAAAAAAATAACTAAATAGTTATATATTCATGTATTTGGAAAGCATGTACATATACTGACATATATTTCATATGAAGAGTGTTTTTTACTAAGTCTAGAAATACATCACTGATCACACAAAATAAAACATACTTTTGCAATGTCCTCAAAGAGGTCTCTAAAATATGAAGCTCTCTCTTTACTACACACTTTACTTCCATGATGAGCACATTCTCTCCAGAACTGAAATTCATCTGTTGGTGTAAGTATAGCTGCAAATAAAATAGAAAATATTTATATATGAAATAAATGAATGTTTATAAAATATGTTGAGTTAGAACATACTTTCTAAAGCAAATTTTTACCATATGGCTATGTAAATATCTTTTAACTTCTGATCCTGACTAGATGCAGTATAAAAGTAAACTCTGGTCTCCTGGCATGACCGTCAGTAATTGCACTCTACTAACAACAACCAGTTATATTTCACACTGTGCAATCACTGAGAAGCCTAAACACTCAACTTGTAAATAAATTATTTACTCCAAATTCAAAATTAACTATAAAAGACATTATTGCAAAACAAACCTCGCACATCATCTTCACTGAATTTTGTTCCCGTGTAACTGGGATCTGGTCTTCTAAGAGCAGTACTCAAGCCAGCTTCAAGCTCACTTAGAAGTTTCTGGAGTTTGGGATCAAATGCTTTACTCCACTTCTCATCCTGTAATGAAAATTTCAAAAAGTGTGACTCACAGGATAGAGTAATTAGTATTTTCTTAAAAAATATACAAAATTCAGATTAAGTACAAACAACATGGTGGGACAATGTAGCACTTTTTTTTCCTAAAGTCAAAGAAGACCACCTCATCCTTTTCATTTAACAATTCAGAATAATACTATAAAAGACACTTTTATCACAAAATCAAAAATCAGTTGTTGGGTTTATAAAGGCACTCTAAAAATGTGTGAGCTGTTTTCCAAATTAACCACCACTGGCCAGTGTATTCCACATTTCCCATTGGGCATATGTGTGATCACAATCTTCCTCTCATCCTTACTGATAGAAGTTTAAGTACTTTCTTTACCTTAGAAATTATAACTATCACCCATTGTTTAACCTCCTCAAATATTTTGGTTTCATAACATAAAATATTTCGCTCAGAAACAGGTAACATCCAATTGAATTCTAGTGTCTCAAAATAAATCTATAAAACATTTAAACTGGTATACTGCTCACCTTCAGTAACACTGGTGCAAATACTTGTCGTACAGCTTGATAAAGGGTGTTGATTGGTGAATCTAGCATAGATGACACAAGAATATTACTGTGAAGATTATCTTCAGTAATTACATCAGGTCTCAGCTTAAAGAACACCAACACATTATTCGTTGAATCAGTAGCTTCAATCTGTAATAATCAAGAAGACAGGATTTGTTTAGAAAGCTGTTAATGACAACACATTATACTAAATTACATACAGCATTTACACAAACAATTTGCATCAACAAAAAAATATAAAATACCTTATTACTCCCTCTGGGCTCTGATAAAATTCTGGTAGTATCTGATTTGCAGCAAAAACTATAATTTTTATTATACTCATTTCTGAGTCCATAGGAACCTGACTGTCAACATCAAATACATAAAGCCTTCTACAGCATGTAATGCCTGTAAATACCATAATTTCTTACTGTATTTGGAAAACTCCACTTATCACTTTCTCTGGACAAAACAGAAACTCTGTCTTGTGCCTAGAGAAAACTAAGCACGGAGCCTATTTTTTTTATTGTCTTTTATGCTACATACCTTCAGGAAAAATTTTCTACCTATTCTAAATATTCTGTATTGTTTTCCTGAGTTTGTAAATACATAACTCTATACATAGATTTCTCAAGAACAGAGAAAGGCATGCTCCTTCATCAGTAAAATCATAAATTATAACATGACTAATGTTCTATCCACAGCCCAACTTATGGGTAAAGTTCCAAAAATTGCCATAAAGTAATTACTGAAACTATGTGTGGCTGAGGAGAATTCATAGAACAGGGAAATATATTAAACATTTGATAAATTAATAGCAAAAAGATACACTAAGTGAAATCCCAGATTCTGTGCAATTGTAAACATCTGTGTACTATTTTTCTGTTAAAAGAAACAAAGGGTAGTAAGAACAGCTTTCAGTTTTATTGGACAGTATCAGTTTTATTTTCTTATCAGGTCTTTAGCCCAACACCTATAGGCATAGCTTCACTGAGACAACAAGTACACAGTATAGCACCAATATGCATCTGATCTTCCACAGCTGCTGAAAGCTGCTTTGTATTTTAGACAGTGGCTCAGCAGCACCCCCAAAAACTGGTACACGTACATGTTCATTCTTGTCTGAATATAGCATGCACTAGACTTCACAGAAGATTAACTAAGGAGTTGTGGAAGTTACTGGTCCACACTTCACATGTCGAGGACTCCTTACATGCATCTTCCATGTGTGAAGCCAGTGACATAAGAGACACCACGTCACTGGCCTCACTGCAGTGTGGCTGGCACCACGCCATGCCTTCCTTACATGGTGACACTTCACACCCCATGGTATCAATCCCATGAGGCACTTGCTGAACACAAGACTCAGGGCAGGACATTTCACATAAACAACGTGAGATTTTCTCGCGGCTGGACACATCAGTTTGGAAAACGCATGGCTTGGACAAACACCCACCTTGGATTTGTCAAGTATCAGCCAATGTGCCACATATTGGGTCCCATTCCCCACATGGACATTGCCCATGCAATCCTTCCGGTCATCTGCATGCAGCCATGCCCAGGGAGAAATCATACATCCAACTCCATGCCCCAGGCCACCTTACGTTCACATAGAGACAATATACAGCTAAAGCTGCACCAACATGGGCACAATCCACTAACAAACGTATCGTCAGCTGACAATATGGTCTTCACAGACTCTAGGGACAGTGTTCTTGTTTCAGCAAGGATAGAGTTAGTTTTCTTCGTAATAGTTGGCACAGTGCCCTATTTCGGGTATAGTATGAGAATAATGTTAATATCACACTGATGTATTGGTTGTCGCTGAGCAGTAATTACCCAAAGTCAAGGACCTTGCAGTGCTTCGTGCTCAGCCAGTGAGATGGGGCACAAGAAGCTGGGAGGGAGCATGGCCAGGACAGCTGACCTGAGCTGGCCAGAGGGACATTCCACACCACAGAGCATCGTGCTCAGTGTATAAACTGGGGGGAGCTGCCCGGGAGGCACCGATCGCTGCTGGGGATGGGCTGGGCATCTGTCAGTGGGTGGTGAACAACTGCACTGGGCATCACTTGCTTCTCTTGGGTTCTGTTCCTCTCTCTCGCCCCTTTTCATTGCAATTATTAACATTATTATTAGTGTATTAGTAGTTAGCTATTATTATATTTTATTTCGTTTCAGTTATTAAACTGTTCTTATCTCAGCCCACGGCGTTCTTTTCTTTCCGATTCTTCTCCCCACGGCGGGGTGGGGGGACGGTGAGTGGTACTTTACTGCCGGCTGGGGTTAAACCACGGCAGCCGCCAGTACCTCGCAGCAGACACAGAGACCTGCACAGATATTCGCAGGAGGGAGATGTCTCCCAAATCTGACACCAGTCTTAACGACCACTGAGCCCGGGCTGACTCCGGGCTCTGCATCCCCGCTCGCACGCCGGGACGCAGCGGACACGCGGGACCCGCAGGTGCCGGACACTACGGTACCTTGTTGGAGGCGCTGAGCTCCGCGCCCGAGTGCTGCACCACGAGCACGAACTCATTGCCGTCGTCGAGGAAGCGGCTCAGCTCCGGGCGGGAATGCAGCCCCGCGGCCAGGGCGGCGGCACCGCCCGCCGGGTCCAGCCCGAAGTAGTTGGCAGCCGTGGCTGAAATAAAGCGCTTCCTCCTGTCTCCCTCCCCGGCCATGGGAGCGGCACGCACCCCGCCAGGCAGGATCAAGGCGGGGGCGGATCCAGAACCCCACAGGAGCACATGCAGGCGCTGGCGGGAGAAGACCCGAGGGGCTCACGGCGGGAGGGACGGCGGCTCGCTCCGAGGCAGAGGGGGAGAGGCCCGGAGCCGTCCCGGCGTCTTCGGGACCCGTCACTATGGTGACCGGAGATGGCGGCCCTGGCGCGCAGGCGGGCTAAGTCCCTGTGGGGCGGGCAAGACGGGGAAGGAGGCGGCGGTGGACGCGCTGGGCAATCAGCGGGACGGGGCGGACCCGATGGGCGGGGCGGGCGGAGCAGGCGCCGCGCTCTTCCTGGCTCAGCCGAAAAGATGGGCTGCTAGGCTTCCTCTGGGTTCACCAAAGCATCTTTCCTGCCATCAGCCGCGTCACGGTGTCACCGCCGCCGCAGTACTTGGGGTGTTTCCCTCACCCCACCCCGCTCCGCTGGGGAGCCCGTGGTGCCCGGTGCCGCAAGGCGCAGGGCTGCGGGCGCGGCCCCGGGGAGCGCTGGGCGAGTGCTTAGACCGCCCGCCGGGACCAAGGGCTTGCGGCTGCCCGCGGTAACGCTGGTCAGTGCGGGCGCAGCGATGCGCGCCCCGCTCAGCGCTCCGGGCCGCTGCT
>VZRO01003733.1:615070-690835 GCA_013397915.1 Daphoenositta chrysoptera
GCAGTGAATTGGAAGGATTGGTCAGCACACTGGAAAACAAGAGCAGGAAAGGTTTCTCTAATAAATACAGGAGTCTGAAGCATCTTGTTCATTAACTACTGTAAAAAGACCACTTTATGCCGTGATACCCAAAAGTTGTTATTAGAATTACTGCAGTGCAGCAGGAGCTTACAGTGTGGCTTCCCTGAAGTAACTGCCTGCTTCATCTATTAGACCTTGTTAAGTATTCCAGTAAAGCAGTAGTTACAACTAACGTCCCGAGGACACGAGGCTACAAAGGACTTGCGAAATCAACACTATGGGAATGGCTATTGCAAAAAATTGTGGCGTATGACCTTTCTCATAGGCTGGCCGAACTTGAGCTTAGAAGTACCCAGGCTCTTATTTTGTTATGACTGTTCATTTTGGGTAACTGTTCCAGAGCTCACTTTCTGTGGTCATTGATGACCTTTTCGTTTCAGTCCGTTTATTCATTGCTTACAAATAACTGTTCTTGTGCCACCATTATCCTCTATACAACTCTACTCCCTCATGGTTCTGCCTCAAAGTATATTTGGAGGGAACGCTTCTGTTTTCTCATACTTTATTTTGTATACTTAAAAAAGCTAAATTTTTCTGGTTTGTAATACCAACTTTCAGTTTCCTTGCTCATCTTAGCTCTTGTTTGCATGTGTTCAGTTTCAGTTTGTCTTTCTGGAACACTGGTAACCTAAATTTTATGATCCTAATTTCTTCTACCTTAAAAAATTGTTTTAAAAAAAGTAACAAAAAAAAAAAAAAAAAAAAAGAGAAAAGCCAGATTCTACAGGGAGCTAGTTGTTTGGCAAAAACTGATGTGAGAGTTCATGCTAGGTGATCGGAAAATGTTAGATACGCAAGCATTTTTGGCGTTATGTTCTTACACAGCAATTTATTAGTAATATTCTTTAGTCAAATCAGTGATTACAAATACATCTACGTTTATCTGGGTAAAAGCAATAAGCAATAGCATACCATATGACTCTGCCTCTTTCTGGTGACTTGTGTTCCAAATGCCGGTTGGATGGATGGATTAATGTTTGTAGGACACCTTTAATTCTAGCTTTCAGCACAGAAGGCTTCATCTTGGAGTGTTGCTTTCTTTTCCAGTGAAGCTAAAAACGATACATGGGAGTTAAAGTTGTTCACCCCTCCCAGAACTGAACTATTCTTCTCCTGCTTGACGTTTTAATTTTAAAATTGCGATGTGGGAGCTGCATAATTTTAAATCCTCTCATATGATTAGCTCTCACCTCATTGTTAGAAATAATCTTAGCATGTTCTAAAAGTCTGTAATTTGTGTTTGAAAGGAGGGTGCATTGGAAAGGTGCTGCAACGCCTTACTGACTAAAGATGCCTTTGTGTGGTCGGTGTTTTTACTGGAAGAAATTCTGTGCATTCTTTTAATGAATGATGAATTAGAAAATTCACTTCCTAGGCAAACTGGGTTGTGTGTTACATAATGAACACAATGATGGGGGAAGCTGTGTGTGCTGAGCAGCTTCAGTCTCACCGCAGATTGCACACTACTATTCTGGTATATATACCAAATATCTATAGAATTTGCAGATACTTAGTTATATGTATAATGTAAACAAATTGACCAAGGTTTTTTTTCTGAATTTGGATGTTTAACTATAAATAGCCTGACTTTTAAATATGTCAAACTCTGCAGCTCCTGTTGACCTTAATGGGATCTGTGCATATTCAGCACTCTTGAAGATCATGCTGCTTATTAGAGACCTAACTTTAAATGCCTGGATGTATAAATATAAGTAGATAATAAGGCATTTGAATTACTGAGGAGTGATATTTTGGCCATCTGTGTAGGGGTTTTTTTTGATTCATATCTACAAGACAATAGTACTTCTGCATTTCAGAAAAAGCAATAGTTGCAATAAATTGGGCTATGAGATGGTTGTAATCTAAAGGTAGTTTTAAGTTCCAACAAGTTGGGGATGACAGACAGTTGCCCTTTATGAAATGCAGCATAACTGTAGATGTATATTGACCTCATGAAACAATTTAAATAGATTAATAATAATGTTTTGTAATTTAATTTTTCCTGTACACATGTCTCATTAAAATAACACTGTTCATCCCTGTGTTTCTATTTGCTATTGCAGATCACAAACATCTGGTAAAGTAATAAGTGGAGAGGAACATTTTTCAAGCAAAAAGTGCCTGGCATGGTTTTATGAATATGCAGGTAATATGCAATGGATTTGTGTTTAAAACTATATGGTTTTGTTTTAAATAAACCAAAACATCAAATACTACTTGCATTTTGCTTTATTTATGCTGACATAGGCATAAAAATATGTCCATATTTGTTTCCTTGTAACTTGCACTTGATTTAGTATAGCTTTTCTTATTACCTTCTTGGTATTTATTCTTTTTGACTTATTTTTTTTTACTCTGTGCTTTATAACTTTAAAATTAAATAACAGATATTGAGCAGTACAGTGTTGAACCAGGATATACTGAGTGATTCTACTTCTTTCTTTGAAATTGTCAAACAGAAGTCAGGACTTTGAGAGATAATTGAGATTGATTCTTATGTATCTAACTATATCTTTTTTGTGATCATATTGGAAGGCTAATGACATAGGTCATGATTTAAGCTTCTTGGGTTTCTGTTTTACAAAACAGATTAATAGATGTTTATATTGTTTTTCTATCTGAGAATTTGTACTAACATTTTTGATATTCTAAATAACAAATGTCTCATTCCAAAAGTATTTGAAGTGACCTCTTTCAAATAACTCAGAATTGCCATCGAATAGCTGCTTTCAGTGAATATGCAGTGTATTTTGCAGAATTTATTACCCTATTACTGCTATTTATTTACCAATTATATGGTTTCCAAACTCAGAATTTCTAAGTTGTTATTAATTTCTTGTCTAGTCACTACTTAAAGTCCATCATAACTGGTTGGTGATTAAAACTCAATAATGGGCAGTTCTTAGTATGGACTGAACTGCTGATTTATCTGTCAGCAGTTGGTTTGCATATCTTTATCAGGACTGATATTTTCCTTGCAGTCTTTTCACAGCAATAAACTACTCTTGTTTATAGTAATTGCTTTCTACTTCAGGTTTGAGGCATACTCTTCTGGAGTGGAGTCTTTTCTAGGGAAATAATAATTCAAAGTTAAATTTTCTTGAGATAAATGTGTTTGCACATACTTCAGACTTAATATCTGTAAATTTTGTCTTTATTGTTGAGTCAAGAATTGAATGTAGGAGGTTATACTTTGTTAGTTAACCAGTAAACAAAAAATGCCATGTTTCCAGCATAAGATAGAATTCCAGTTAAATTATATACAATAGGAGATAAAATATTTCCATTGGAAGATAAAACTATATACACACACATATATGTGTATGAGTTATCCGTATGATTTCTGGTCCAGAAACATTGATTCAAGCTTTTACTTGTCATTACCAGTGAACCCTTGTATGTGATTCTCTTCATAACTTGTTGGGGTTTTTTAACATTTTCTATCTAACACTGTTTGACCTTGCTTACCTAGCCAAAATGTCCTTTGCAATATTTTTCAAGAGGTAGGGGTTAATGATCTTAAATGTCAGTTGCTTTTTATTTTCCTTTAAAAAGTAGCCATTCTCAATAGTTTTTATTGACAATGTTCTTATCTCACAGTGAGTAGTTATTCAAAGCACGTTATCCAAACTCTTGAAGAGGCTTCTGCTTACACTTGCAGCAGATAAAGTAGAGATAGGTATCATCAAGGACTCTGCCTATTATAAGTAGCAAAATTTGGCAAAATTTGTAAAATTACCATCTGTTTTAGAAGATAAAACCTGTGCCTTTTACTTGAGTTCATACTCGCTAAATGTTAATATAATGATCCAAGACACATCAAAATACTGTTTTGACAGGCCTTTTAATAATATTTGGCTGACCAGTAGGAGTCATTTTTGGAACAGGCTTAGGCAAAATAACTGAAACCAGAGAGGGATTAGAGGAACAAAACACTGTAGCGTGTCCGTATGCACTCTTTAAATGCACTGTTTTGCTGCATTTAGAGACTTTTTTTGTGTTAAAGTGGAGAAATTACAGCATAACACTAACTGGTGTGGTCCTAATCAAGCTGTTTTCATTGCAGCCCTAAACCTTTTTCTGCTTTGTACATGGCTAACACACTCAGCATTTCTTCAATTTATTGTTATCACTTTGTTTATATCACTCAGCATCATAAAACTAACTTTACATTATTTGCAGATTCACCCTCTGCTGTGATAGTGTAAACCCATAATGTTAGTACCATCAAAAGAATATCTGTAAATAGTAGCTCAGACAGAATTAGTTTTTTTTATTGTTGATAAAATAATTTTTCGAAGAACATTATTCATAAAGTAACTTCAGCAGAGAATAGCAGTACCCAAATTGTCTTAAAACAACTGACTGCCACAGTTACTAGAGTTGAGCTGTGTCAATAGGAAGCTCAGTGGTGTCTTCTGAATACTCAGATACAAAACTAAAATGGCTTGTCTGCTATCACAGGAAGGCAGTGCACAGCACAAACATTCTGGTGTAGCACATAACATGTGTCTACAGAATTGCACTTGATAGAATAGTTCTAGCATAAAAGCTACTTAATAGTGTAATTCGGTGGTTTTAGAAATACGTTGGGTGCAATATAGCCTAATTATTGTACATAACCCTTGTGAGCAGTGAATGTTACTTAGATTTCATTCTGGTGTGGTTTTTCTTTTGAAGGTCCTGATGAAGTTGTAGGCCCTGAAGGAATGGAAAAATTCTGTGAAGACATCGGTGTTGAACCTGAAAATGTAAGTTTCTTTCCTAGTGTTAATAACACCAGAGACGATATTAGATAAGGTTAAGTTCTGTGTAACACTCCTAACTCCACAAAGCAAAGAGTTCTTCATCTTCCTGCTTGTAGGAGCTGCTCTAAGATACTTCAGCTGAATACATCAATTATACTTGGCTGGTGTGTGAGGTTTTTTGGGGGGGTTTTATTATAGTAATACTTCATTTTCAGAAATTGCAATTAAGGGAAAAATTGCATGTAGCTGAACTATTTAATGGTAACACATATGAAGTGCAAGCATGTTCCACAATTGCTAGAATGTTTGAATGCTTAAGAGTTTTATTCTTGGACATTAGTAAATCAGCCTTTTCTTATGTACTGACTCCTTTTCCTCCCCTTGTTTTGTTTTGTTTTTTTTTTTTGTTTTGTTTTTTTTTTTGCTTCCCCTAGATTATTATGTTAGTTTTAGCCTGGAAACTAGAGGCTGAAAGCATGGGATTTTTTACCAAGGAAGAATGGTTAAAAGGAATGACCTCATTACAGTAAGAGTGTTTTTACGTATCTAATAGAATTTTCTAATTTTATGGTTGTACCTATAGCTTAACTATTCTTGCTCTGTTCCTTGTATGTTGGAAATAAGACACAAAAAAGCTTGCTTTTAGGTCTGGTCTTGGTCCACAACTGCAAAATGAATCTGATGAGTTCACTCAAAGGATTAAATTATTGTCTAAACGTAGTTAAGTCAGGTTTTGGTGGCTTCCTTTTCTTTTCAAAAATATGTTAAAATATCATTGTAGTTAGCACACAAAAATAAGTAGATCCGGAGATGCATATAAGCATACCTCAGCACTGATATTCTGGAAAGATTTTACTGATTTCGGAGCTTTATAGATGAGGACTGCATGGATAATAGTTTTGGCTATTGGTTTTCTTTATTAGATGCATGGCAGAAGCCATGCTTAATGCTTACATTAAGTAACACCTTTTCAATTTATAAATTAACTTCTTGCCCTTTGTTTGTATTTAAATTTTTGGTGTGTTAATGCCCTGCCTGAAGAAATCGATTCTTACATTAAAGTAACCAGCTTTTTCTGAGGCTTAGTTCAGTTGTTACTTTTTGTTTGTTCTTTGTGTAACTACTTATGGTACCTTAGTGTTTTAAAGGTGTCTTGTTGTGATATTGCATTCATTATTAAAAATAGGGAGCTACTGTTGCAGCTAGAGCACAGTGGGAAAGAGGAGTTGATTTTGCTCTGTCAGTTGTAGATTGGTTTGGGAAATTATATCCTGCAGATACCCTCCAGTTACTCAAAACTATGGAGTAAGTGACTCTGGGTTGACTCTCAACTCTTAATTAATTTGGGATCAGACTTCTGATAGATGCCTTGATTATTTTGTGACTATCGCCAGAAATTAAATTAAGAGCTGGAATGATTAAATTACCTAAAATTCAGGATGACAGAGATTAAATTCTGGGTGCATGATTTTTCAGATGTGGTGAAGGGGTATTGGTCACTTATCTGAAGTACTTAGTGTTTATGCCCAAATAGAAGCTTTCAAGAGATAGCCAATCTCACAAAATGCAAGTACAATGATGTATGAAATCAGGCACCTGTTCAGAGCCGATGTTTTAGACTTTGTTTCCAATAATTTGCTGTGACTGGAAATCTTGTGGTTCTTTTCAGAATAGAGCTGGTCATGCTGTAGTCTAATTGTGTTTAAGACTGAAAAGGGGGTGGTGCTGTGCGTTTGTATAGAAATGGACTGGTGATGAGAGCACTTGCCTGAGCCTAAAGCAGTTAACCTGTATGTTTTGCTTCCTCTGTTCTCTAATAAGCTGGCTATGGGCTAAGCAGCTGGATGAAGCAAAGACACATAACACAACTCAAGATCCATTGGCTAAAAAATACATGCAGGTTTTGGCTGGGAGTGAGGGGCTCTGTGGCACTTAGTTGCCAGCTGGTGTTAAACTGTGATGAAAGAAAATACAAACCTGTAGACTTGTGCTGTTGTTGCTTACTAGGAAGGGAGGAACATGTTATGGGATTCCATCTGGAATGGGGTAATCTAGTTTCTCTTGAAAGGTTTGACAGAAGTTTGAAGGAAAAGGATTTCACACTCAAAATGATAAAATATTACTACATGCTTGCACAGCTTTTTTTTTTTTTTTATTTTAATTTTAGTATGAAGAAATGAGATTAAATGCATTAAAAGGCCAGAGTGTATTCTAGTCAGAGTTACATTATAGAATCCATATTTCAAAATACTTGAAATGTCTCACAGGGTAATTGTGTGAATGGGGTGGGTGGAATTCAGCTCACAGTAAGATACCTAAATATTTGGTTTATATGCAAGAGCTGGATTTCTTAAATTCTTACTGCAGTCTTTGGAGATCTAGTCAGTGTAATGGAGCCTAGGGAGGTATCTAGTTTGCCCTAAGACCTAATGACTGTTCACCTGAATTGCTCTTAGAGGTTGCTTGGCTAGTCCTCTATGAATGGCATCACCTCAAGCTTAGGACATCTATATCAAATCTCCAGTTAGATGGCTGCATTTTGGTGGCAGCATTTTGGTGCCTGCATCTTGAAGTGACATTCTTTCTGCATGTTGTTTCGTAATACACTGGCAAAGTTTGTTGTTTAGAGATGAGAAAAATCAAAGCGTGGTAAGGTAGACACTGTCAAAATTAAGGTGAATTAAGCCCTAGTCTCCATCTTATGAGACCTAAGCAACTTAGGCTGTGAGGTTTCCAGTATGTTGTGTAGGTAGGCTGAATTCTGCCAGATATATATGTGTGTGATATATGTATGTGTCTATGCAAGGTCTCTTCATAACAGAGAGAATCAATACCTCTGCTAGGCAGTTTATTTCAGCTACTTTAAATACCTCCTTAGGATGAAATATATATACTAACATTAAATGCTTTTGGTTTAATGTTTGTATACATCTTACCGATTTTTCTTTCTGATAAAAGACAAGCCTATGTGAATAACAATGAAATGTAAAACATTGGAATATCTGAGTAGGAGTTAATGAATCATCATTCTGTCCGTGTTAGCTATGCCTAAAATAATCTCTCTACCTCAGTAGAAATTAAAACACATCCGCTTCGTGGTGCTAATTTAAGTTTTGTTAAAAACATGACATAGGGATGAGAAGAAAGTGTAGTAAGCTAATGTCTAATTTTGTTGATCTTGAGGTAACATTATTTGATTCTATCTTTCAGTAAAGACAGTTTGAGAAATTGCATCTTTTTCTAGTGTCTGTACAGGAGTTTAGTGTTAAGTCGCTTCTTCTAATTAGAAGGTCGTTGTGGTTGTTAGGAAGATTATTCTAAGTATGGGTGACCTCAGCCATGTATTTTATGGTGCAGCCACACAAGCAGCTGTATCTCCATAAAAGAGGAGTTTGACAACTCCATGCCTCCTTTTGTGAAGAAGGTCAGTGGCTAGGTACAGAAATGCCCTAAATGGCTTTAACAGAGACATGTCCCTGTATCAGGATCCAGAGGGTGGTGCTAGTCTGAGCATGATCCGTTTGGCTGTGTAGCTTATGTATGTCACTAATACACTAAAAACTTGAGCATTTAGGTAGATGTTAAATAGGTAGATTTGTCCTCCAATGTGTAGAACGTTCTGTTGAAAGTATGAAGGTTTGAACACAGAAGAGATATAAATATAAAATGAGATGCCTTTCTAGCATAGCATAATGCTGTTTTAAGGGTTAAACAGTAGATTACAGACCAATTAGATGGCTGAATACAAAAAAAGGAATTTTATCTTTAGTTAAATTTACTAGAGCTCTTTTAACAAGAGTTCTTTTCAATTTATTGTATGATTTATTGCAGAATATATTAGTTCTGTCATCTGAATATGTAGCCTAATTAGCTAATAGTTTTATTTATTTAGCACCAATGTTGGCTAGGAGTCAGTGCTGCTTTAGATAGATGCTGCTAGAGACAAGAATTTATAATAAAAGGCTGCATCAGTTGGAATTGCTACGTTTCTCTTGCCGCAGTCTGAGAGGGACAGACTGACAGACAGCTGTGCACACACAGGCTGGCAGATGTGAGGAACAGGCAGTATCAGCTGTGGGCAAAGCACAGCATCTCAGCACCCTGCTGCAGTACCCCCGAAGGGCCCTTGCTGGGGGCCTGTGTGACAAGTCCCTGTGGAGCTGTTAGAGGTGCACACATATTCCCTGAGAGGCAGGCTGCCAAAAGGGGGACACGTGACCAAAGGAAGTATTTATGTACATCTGCAGTTCTGAAAGTATGCTTCTTCCCAAAGGATACAAGGCAAGGTAGATTTTTTAAAATTTATTTGTTGTTAATCACGGCAGCTTTTTTGTAAGAATAAAATGTCATGTTATAATTGTTCTATTGAGTGAGTATTTTCTGGAGGATTAGCAAGGTTAAATTGCATTCTCCTTTGCCATTGTTGGTGAATCTAACCCATTTTCTATTTGGAAACGAAATTCCTTACTGAGTAAGGTACGAGGAGATCTTTCTGCCAAAGAGTTATTTTTGCCAAAGCTTTATCCTGTTGACTAGCGGACCTGTACATTCTCATACAGCCTTTGATTTTTCAGTTGAATAGCTACTGACTAATTCAGGTGATTAAGGTTTTATCAGAGCTTGCATTTATCAGTCATAAAACATTAGCAGACTAGTATGTTTTGCAGAGTGCCAGCTCAATCCTGCCATTTGTAAACACTTACTTCAAAACTACATGTTTAGGGTTTGCATTTTCCCATTATTTACAGCTGGATTTTACCCCTTAATGCACACTGAATGATGTTTTCTTCAAACGCTCATAGTGATTGAAAGATAAGATACCTCTGGGTATAAACATAGATTGCAGAGTATGGAATAAAAAAACTGTTATTTGAGATGTGAAGCATGCACTTTGTATTATGTTGCCGTATATTTAAAACAAAAAACTTGCTTACAGAAGCCAGCATTCATTGTTTCAGTAAGCTGCAAACGTTGAGCATGTTCAATATTCTTTAAGTCAGTTTCATAGTATTACTCCTGTCTGTCTGATGATTGCATTTTGGTGATTTCAGTTTTTGATGTTTGCTGGCATTTTTTTCATTGCCTAAATGTTGTGTTTTGAACTTCTAATGTTACTTTTTTTATTTTAAGGTGTGACTGTACAGAAAAATTACAGAGTAAATTTGACTTCTTACGGTCACAGTTGAATGACATTTCGTCCTTTAAGAATATCTACAGATACGCCTTTGATTTTGCAAGGGTAAGACTGCTGAAATGTTAGGAAAGTTCTTTCTTTTGTTTATCCAACAAGCTTGTAGTTGATTGGTTTCTGTGCTTTCTTTATTCAACCTTAGGAAAAAGACCAGCGAAGTCTTGATATTGATACTGCAAAGTCCATGTTAGCTCTTCTGCTCGGAAGAACTTGGCCACTGTTTTCAGTATTTTATCAATATCTGGAGGTACAAGTTTCCTTGACTTTGTCAATGATGGCATAGTAGCTGGACTGTACTGTGAGAATATTGTGTTTGTTTTACTTAAGAATGTATCCATATTACTCCTCTTCCCTTGCTCAACGTGCTTGTGAAACAGTGATGTTCTTGTATGCATCACAGATCCTTCCTCCCTGTGCCCCACCCCCTTCCTGTATCAAAGGCAACTAAAATTCCATTTTAATTATACTGTAAAAATAAATTTAAAAGTAAGTAGTAGAGCCCCACTAGTCTCTTCAGCTGTGTCTGCACTGCGTTTCAAGTTTGCCTTGTGCAGATAGAGTGTGTAGGTACCTTGATCTCTGTCTGTCTCTGGAAGATTTTGGTGAGCTCAGCTGCAAGTGACTGATTAAAGTGAATGTGTGTAGGTTGTGGAACACATTAGGCTTGAGACTGTTCCCTGGCTTCAAAACAGTACTAACATTGCAAAGTAGATGTCCTTATGATCATAATGTATAGTACCCTGGAGAAAAGAGAATTTTTTTTTTAAATAGTTCATTCTGGAAATACATCTGAGCTAGATATGCCCCACTTCAGGGCAAGGCAAAAATATACCAGTTTCCAAAGCTTAGAGTGGGGACTTACTGATTTCCAAGTATTTCGATTCTGCTCTGATCTTTGAAAAAGTCATTTTATGTAGTTTCATAACTATGAAATATGTTCATGTGTAGTATTTTTAAGAATGGAAAATTAAGTAAACAATAGCCATTGTTACCCATTAAATTGTTTGTTAGGAACTGATTGAAAATAAAACAAGAAATTAGATGCAGCAGTACCAAATGCCACTTGACATTGAAATGTTTTGAAATTACTTTTCATAGCAATCGAAGTATAGAGTTATGAACAAGGATCAGTGGTACAATGTACTAGAGTTCAGCAGGACTGTCCACGCAGATCTTAGCAACTATGATGAAGATGGTGCATGTAAGTATTCTTAATGTTTTGCTTATTCAAATATTAGCAGAGAATTTTAAAATTGCATAAAACAAATTTCTGTAACAGAAACAATAAGGTATAAAATACTCCTTCTCCAACAGCGTATAGAAAAACAGCCCTGATAACCATCCATCTTCAAACTGCAGATACTAAATGTTGTTAATTGTATGTCAGGGGTAGAGTATGTCAGTCATATGATGATACACTTGAGCCAGCTTGTATTCAGTGAGGATCTAGTGAAGGTGCTTGCTGCATGAAACTGTAGGCTTATAAGGAGGATTATAAACAGAAAACTCCCATTTTGTTCTGGTATATAATAAACTCTAGCTTAACAATTTTTACCTACCTGTGGGTACTTGGGGCTGAACTCTGTACCAGGGTGATAGTCAGTTATGACTGAATTGCCCAACTCCCATTTTGGTCCATGTTCTAATTCTTCACAATTTTGAAAGCTTTAAGAAGAAGGAATTAGTTGTGCTGATTTACAATATGAGATTATTTTTATGGTTTCCATTCAGTTCACTCCACCTGTCAGATATAAGGAACACTTTTTTCCGTAATTCCATGTAGTGTTTTTTGTGCACTTTTTGTCATCCTTGGATTGGAATGATCATACTAATCTATGAGTATTTTACCATAGGATTGACATGAATGTTTCCTAGACCAGTAGTTTTAACCTTGTGCTTTGAGAGAAGATGTTTGAAAGACATTGGCAAATATAACTCCAAGTTTTGTCCATTTACAGGGCCTGTACTTCTGGATGAATTTGTTGAATGGCAGAAAGTTCGTCAAGCGTCATAGCAAGAATTCAAAAGAAAATGCAAAAGTTTTTTTTGGTGCCCGCCTGTACACAAAGTAATGAGAAAAACAAAGGATTGCATTTTCATTCATAAGAAAGACTTTACAGTAATTTTTTTTTCCTTTTTTAAGGAGACTTTCTTGTTACATGTGATATGGGCATTGAACCACACCTCTTCTGAGACTGAAAGTTGGAGTTATTGTTTTGAGTCTTATGTTTATAGCATTTATTTCAGAACAATAAAGATTCAGATTTGTGACAAAGGCCTAAAAGTGAAGGATGTCCCTTGAATGTGAGTGTGGTGTCTATTTTTAAAACCAAATCTATAAGATTATCTTTCTCAGAAGTGCCCTTTGCTTGAATTTTTGAAGACCTTAAAAATGCTTAATTGGCGCTGTTGCTTGCTGTTGGTATGATTGTCTTGTGTGGCAAATGTTAGAAAGAATGACTGATTTTGGAAGCCCTGGGTGGGAGTGTGCTCATTTGCATAGTAAGTATTGGTCATGGGTTGTACCACAGTTTTCAGCTCCTCGTGGAGATAAAGGCCTTAAACTCCTACGATTGTTTTTTATTTCTTTGTTTATTCCGTACCCAGTGGCATGGCATTCAATGGCAGGCCCTTTCAAAGCAGAAAGGTGTAGAGCAAATGGCTCTGTATGCAGAATGGCTGAAAACTAGTTGCCTGTACTTCAGATGCTGAACACAGATGCTCTTTGGTACAGCAAGGCAGCTTCAGATTTTTACTGCTATTCAGACTTTTTTGGATTGCTTTGTATAAAAGTGCAATTTATATTTTAAAAGGGAAAGCTGGGAAGACTTGGTTTCAGGCTTTGCTTCTTACATGTTTTATACTGGAGGCACTCATAACATGACTTTCTTATCCTCCCTAGACGGTTTTCATAATGTAAATCAAGAAGCAACTATTTAATCACCTACCTTTGACCAAGTAACAGGCTGTATGTAACAGGATATTAATTGTCATCCTGTTACTCTGTGTTTTGAGTCCAATAACTACTGTGATTGCCCTTTTAGGCATTCAGTATTCATTACAATCTTTTAAGACAGTAGAAGTTTCTCACTGTACCTTCCTGCCAAGGAGACCCAATGCCACCCTTGAGAAGGAAAGGGATTTTAATCTGTAAATGTGAAAAACCAAACCAGAATGAGAGAATGAAGCATTTGCAACTTCTGCTTTATTATATAAATGTATAATACAGACTGTGATAATGCCAGGAGACTCAGTCAGTGATCAAGGCCTCAGTGTGCCAAATATTTCAACAGGTGAAATAAGAACAGACAATGTAAACTAGGCATGACTTGAAGATCTTTGCCTCAGGGAAGTTACTTCTGTTTTGCACATCCCTTAGTCAGGCTAAGAAGCATGAGTTTTCCTGTTCATAAGGAAAGCTGTATTCCCAAGAGGATTTTTTTTTTTTTTTTTAAGAAGGGCAGGAAAAAAAATGAAAAGGTGTGAGGAGAAATAAGGGGTACCAGCTAGTGGTGTGTGGCTGTGCTCTTGTTCTACTACCGAGGACCACACTTGCAAGTTATCTCCATATCTGCTTGCTGTGGGCTGCAGGAAGCTGTGCAGTGGTGGGCCATGGGCTGTTCTGCAAGTCACCTTGGTTTCACCCAAGTGAAAAAAGCACCAGAGGAAAAAAAAAACCAAACAACCGTTGAGATACTTGGAAGATCTCTGCTTGTACAATGGCTGAGTGCATGTAAACAGATGCACTACAGCTGCTCTAGATATTTTTTCACCTGTTTTACAGGAAGTACCTAATTTTAGACCTCGTGTAAGCTGTGGCATTTCTCTTCAATACGTTACAAGTTGTCCATTTGCATTGCTGATAATTCTGATTTCACTCATAACAGAGTGCCTTTCATGTGGAAATTGCCGTACGCCACAGAAAGCTTGTGCCAGAATGAGATTAATTTCAAGAGTCCTAAGACTTACTGGTACAGTAAGGTCCTAAGATGCACAGATAAACATGCACCACGAACTGATGTCAAGGGACGTACTGCTGTATACTGTATCTCTTCAGGGATGCTGATTCTGAAATTACTTTCAAATTCACTACAATGACTCTCCTTGCATACCGTGTTTAGTCCCCACTGGGGTGTTCTCTTTGCAAAAGTTTTGAAATACTGGTCAGAAGAGAATCTTTTATGGCTTGATTTTAAAAAACCATTGCTTATAAGTAACTGCAAACTGTTGTGAATTCAATTTAAATCATTTGGTCCTAGAGGATGGTATTAGAGTGTGAGAGTAGGACTGATGCACCTACCAATCTGAGGCGGTCAAGTACTTGCCATTAAGGTATAAGACACTATGTGATGTATCATTTGTATCTCTGTTAAGGTTTTATCAGTATTCCTATAATAAATCCATGTTTCAGGGATTTACAGTGTGGTTGTGTGTGTGATTGAAAATTATCAGTTACTGTAAAACTTTGGGGATGAATGTATTGAAACTAGTTAAAATAGTTTTTCAAATTTGAATAAAATAGTATTTTAAGTTATGGGGTTTTTGCTCAAAACTGCAATCAGGTGTATTGTTTCAATGTGAATTAATGGCTTGTACAGTTTCATTGTGAACCGATCATGTTTATTAGCCATGTTTTATTACATCATCCTACAGCTTATTGTGGATAAATGCCAATAGCTGGTTTTGTTTTGGTTTTTGTTTTTAATTTTGTGCATGTCCACAAGCCAAAACTTGACTTCTGCTAAATGCTTTTAGTCTTTGAAGTTTAGCTTTTATTTTGCTCAGGTGCATTTCAGTGTATTGAATTTTTTTTTTAAGTTATACCTTATCTTTCAGTGTTCTAAGATGAAAGTTCACAGGTGAAATATGCTGCCAGAGTATAACAAATAATTAAATTGAAGGTGAAAAGTCTTCCAAAATGAAATCATAGGGGTGTCTCCCTTAATGCTATAAATTTCACATAAATCTCACTTTCATTTCTTGACATTAATTCTTCCTAACATAATTAATTACCTGTAGTTTTCTTAGACAAATAACAGTTTTCAGTTCAAAATCTGAAAACATCTACCTATACATGGAAGAAGCCATACTGGTAGATCAGAACGTTGTATTTCTCCTGTGCAGAAATGTGATCTTGAATTAAACAGTTGTGTGAGTTTACCTACATCTTTACCTGTATATGTAGTTTTGATCCAGTTTATCTTTACTGTTTAAATTAGCTTGTTAAATTCTTCTTAGATTCTTTAGTAATGGGTGTAATTTCACATTTCTATATAACAGACTTGGAATTTGGCTTTTGAGATGACCATGGACATCAGCCTGGTTGTCTGTCTTGGGTAGCCTGAATGAGGGCCCTATGGTCTCTGTGGCCTCTGTTCAGGGTTTTTTTTTTTTTTGTATCTGTCAAAAGCTTTGAGCTGATATATTGATACTGACTGCACAAAAATTGCAAAAGGGACTAAAAGTTTAATGCTTCTGGTGTTCATTTTTTGAGCTAGTGAACAGTTCTTTCAGCGCAATATATACAAACTTTTGTACAGGTTTAGCTTTGTTAAGTACGATGAATAAAATGATATGTAATAGGGCAGAAAACTTTTTTTTGTCATGCTGCTTCTTAGTTTTTCCTTTTGTGTTTTTGTGTATGTGTAATTGTTCTTAAAATCATTGAGAACCTAATTCCAGCAAGATGGATCAGTCCAATTGTTAAGTTCTTACTGAAGAATTTCTTTGTTTCTGTGTGTAGATGCAGGAAATAGAGCTTTATCTCAACTGGGAGTAACAGCAAACACTATTGATTATATCCTGTGTTGTTAGGTACTGATAGAACATAAAGATCTTGGAAATTAATTGTTATTAATTATTCATTGAATGACTGCTGATCTAATAACCTGTTGCAATGCATGTGAATGAAGAGGGAATGAGCTTTTCTGTGTTTCCCAGCTGCCTCCCTTCACTCTCCCCCAGCATGTCTCATTTTAAGAAAGGGCTTGGTGTTTCCTAATGTAGTCTTCCATAGGTCTTTCAGAGCCCATTACAGAAAGGATCAAAGACAACGTCCTGTCACGTGTTTGAGCTAATGATACTGTTTCCTTTGCAGATGCAGCTTGTCCCACTCTTGAGACTTCTAGTTGTTGAGGTCTGGTGCCAAACCTGCCTCAGGACGGTGTTCCCTCAGTGCCTCTCAGACCTAAGGCAATGCCTGTTTGTTGTCTCCATGGTTCTGCTTTATCTTGTTTTTGACAATGAAGTTCCTGATGCCTTCCTGACCCAGTAGGAGTTTAGTGGTATATGCACAGCAGGCATGTCATACCTACAAGTGATAGAAAGAGTTTTGATACTTCTTTACCCTTCTGTTTTGTCATTCTTCCTGTATTGATTTCTGTCTCTGTCAGAAATAGCACTGAAATGATAAAGCCTGAACATGCACTGCAAGATTATGTAGCCTGGGCTATCTTAATTTTTATTTTAATTTTAAGCCACTGCCGGGTGTGTCACCAAAATGAAATCAGTCTATCACGTCATCTGGATTCTAAACTTTAATCTTACTCCTTTTTTTGTCCTAGTTAATCAGGGTGTGAGACTCTCTACATATTTGGATCTCCTTAGCTTTTTTCCCTGAATAATGAACATAGTAACAGTGACAGAAGATGGAAGTTACTGGATTTGTTTTATAGGCCTTAGAGTGGACAGATCTTTGTCTTAATGAGCCAAATACTATTTCTTTCATCCAAGTTGGTTCAGTGTATTTCTGTTGAATGACTTACTACTTTATAAGTTATGAAAATGTAATGGTTGTGTCCTGTTTCTCTAGAAACTGCATATTGATAAAGATGCTTTAAACACATAAAGTTCTTTAGCTTCTTAAATTAAACTTCTTCCCTAATTTATGAAAATTTAAAAAAAAAATCACTCTGTGTTTCAGGGGTTTGTCCATGTATGTATTTTTGTCAGCTCAGTAGTGAATAAGTGCTGATTATAAAAAAAAGTATTTTTCATTGATTTCAATTCTAGCTAATACACAACTTAATTTGTTTCCTTAGTTTTTCCAGCATTACTTCGTTTACTTGCACTCTCCATTTTATGGTGAATTAAAGGTCTAGAACATAGAACTGCTAGCTAGCTAATTTTTTTTTTTCTGTTAATAACACAGAGGTGAGTCTTTTTTATTCTTTTAAATACTAGGATATTTCAGAAAGGTTTATTGTGCCTACTATAGTAATTAAATTACCGTAAAGTGAAATTATAGATATGGCATCTAGCCTCCTAACTATCATAGGCTTAATGTGAAATTATTTTAGCATTCAAAATCAGTTAACTATAAATCAGTTTTGCTAATGAAAAAAGTTATATCCTGTGATGTAATGTTTCTCAAGAATTAAAACTTAGAAAGAAATATGACTAATAGGTATTTCATCCTCATCTAACTGCTCAATATATGTCAATTTCAACACAGACAAAATGTCAGGACACATCTGAAATAAATCATTATTAACCCATGAGAAATGTAATGGCTTCAATTTTTTTCAGATTACAACAATAGGAAGAGGAACATCTGTTACATAAAAAATAGTCTGTCTGCATACCTGATACTTGCTTCAGAGTGATGCTTTGGGTAGTAGTTATGTTGGTTCTATCTACAAAACAAAGAAAGTGGTTTATTCCCTCATGCATGTTAGGGTGCTTTTGCATAGGTACTGAGTAGTAATACAGAGCAAAGGCCAGTGCTGCAGCTCCAGGGACTGGGCATGGGTCATGACACGGTGCTTCTGCCAAGCTGGGACATGGAAATACTGATGGCACATAGGGAAAGAATAGGACATACATCTCAAAATAAAATACAGTCATATCCTACCATTTTCCCCTCTATTTCCATGTTTCTTGGTTTAACCAGGGGTATGCTCTCTCCCTGTTTCAGACTTGTAGCCTCTGTAGATGCACACACATTTTTATATATAAAAATAAATATAGAAATGTTTCCCATCTAGTATTCAATGTGGTGGAAACTGCCCGGAAAGATTTTGAAGCTGAAAGGAGAATTAGAAAGGAGATTCTGTTCTGCTCAGCTTTTCTGAATCTTATGTACTTTGGGGCTGTGGAAGTGGCTGGCACCTTTCTGTCCTATGCAAATCTCCCTTGATGGTGTTTCTTCTGCATTTGGGTGGTTCTGTCCTAGGAGCCAGTTTAATAGTTTTGATACTGAAATGCTGTTCCCTTTGTGAGTCTTCAGTAAGCTGATTCCAGACCCAGTGACTGACTTTTATGGTTTAGGGTTGGTTTGTTGGGGGTTTCTCCCTTTGTGTACTGTTAAGTGGCTTAGAGAATGAATATTCTAAGGTGGAAAAATGTCTTTGTAGAATTGAAGGTGCCAGTGTTCATGGTAAGATAGTAATTATTACTGGCACTTCAGTGAACCACCAGGATATTTATGTGCCAAGGCCTATCCTTTGCCAGTGTTTCTGACTTTTCTTTATTTTTAATTTGTTCATGGGGCTGTGATTTTAGGGCATGTATTAAATCACACGAGGATATTGCTGTGCCTGTGCTGTACAACTGAGTGTGCTGTACTGAAGTTCATTACAATGTGTTGTTCTTAAACACAAAGCTTATGACTTTAGTGATGTAGTGTGCTACAGTTTGTGGGGCTTCTTCACTTAATTTTGCAACACAGTGAGTTTGTTTCTTTGCTCAATGGAAAAACACTGGTTTCTGAAGTCATGGGTAGGCATCTGAAGTGCTAGGAGCTGTTTGAAGCAGTGAATAAGCTTCAAAACAGAGTTTATTTGCTGTTTTAGTTTTTGATGCTCATTTTTTTTTTCCTAAAGGGTCACTGTTCATTAAGGAAACATGTTCATAGTCCTTGTTTAATAACAGAATATTATTTTTCTATCAATTTGAAAGCTTGTGGGACAGCTAGCATACTAGCACATAAGGCTTCAATTTGGTTATACTGGGTACTGTGGTGTTAATAAAATTTTTGTTCCAACCTAATGATACTACTGTCCTACTAACTGTGCTTCTGCTTTGCATAGTGCTTGTCTTTTAACTAGACTATTTCTGCAATTGAAATATTAAATATTTTTTCCGTTTAAGTACATCATCTGTAGTTGCTCAGGATTCATTAGAATTATCATTAAAGAAAGAATTTGTATTCTAGTCTTGACGGTAACAAATGCCAGAGAGAAAAATCACCTAATTCCCATGTCTTGCTTAGTTTATATGTTTTTTGTATACTTTTTCCTTTTCTAACTCAAAGATTTGATGTGTTTTAGCATAGTTTGAGTTCACCAATGATTATTCCAATCAAGTTGTACAATTATGTTGGTTAAATAAATAACTTAAAGACTCAGTTCTCCAAACATCTTAAGATTTCATCTTTACAGAAATTAGATTCCTAATGATTGACATTTATTTTATGCCCTTGTCTTCTAGATTTTAATATGTATTTTAAAATTAATTTTCTGCTGTCCCTGAAATAGTGCAGTCATTAGTGCACACTAATTGTTAAGCCTTTGCTGCTGAGCAGAACCAGGTGGAAGACAAAGGAAGTGCTGACTTTTAGGTTGGATTTCAGGTCGGGTCTGTGTCCATGACTTGGGCTACAGTTTGAAATAGGTGTGAGGGTGGCTGTATTTATTTTTGTTATATGGCAGTAAGAAGTAGAGATTGCCACATTATATTATGGCATGTCTTCACAGAGTTAGAAATGAGGCCCAGTAAGGCACAGGGAAGTAGAAGGAAGTTCCAGGAATTTACTGAGATAGTTAGCTTTTGGCAGGTGTACTGCTTTATGCAAAGAAAGTTATCTGGTCTGAATTTTCAGGTTTTGGATGTTTGTTATGCAGATGCTTAACGGGCTACACAGAGGGCATGCTTTTAGGATTTGAATGTCCAAAAATGTCACTTTTCTCTTGCAACAATGTAACTCCTTATAGCGTTCTAGTGGCTGCTAGGAAGAGGAAACCATTTAATGCCTGAATGTTTCTCATTAACAGAGTCCACTGGAGATGTAAGACCAGTGAATTCCTGTTGAAACTTGTTTCATGAAGGTTTCATGCCTTCAGAACTAGAAATTAAAGGACTTGGATTCAGTTGTATGGCTGGAACTCGTGCTGCACTTGTATCTACTGTTCTGTTGCCCTCACTGTTCGACATTATTTTATCTAAGCAAGTAGGGGTAGTTTTAGCTAGGAATTTATGTTTATTGGCTTACCTTTTTAACAAACAGAGGAGAGCTTTACATTTTGCATGTTTGCAAGTATATCTTTGCACCAAATGGTATGTGCTTACTGTTGTTACTAAGCGTTCTTTATTGATACAAGCATTGCCTGTGTTTGATATTTAGGGCCAAACTGTAGTGAATTAGCAGTATGCTAAAAAAGTAAATTTACAATTTTATATGAACACAGCACAAGTTTGTAGACAAAGTAGAAATGACATCCACAACCAAGAAGTCTGTCCCTCTGTCCCTCCCTAACCTGCTTCCTTTCCCTGTAATGTGTATCTTGCCAGTATATGAATAGAAAAAAATCTGAAGAAAAATTTCAGCATAGTTAAATGACAAGAAACTATGTTTAGAAGTATTAGTTTTATTCGAGTTATCATTTTACTGAATAATTTTATTAGAAAATAATGGAGTTGGAAGCTAAGCTTCATAAAGTGCAGTGAATTAAAGTTGCAATATTGCAGTGTATAGTATCAATGAGTTTTGTAAACATCTTGGAGAAGTCATACTTGTATAGTTTTAACTGTGGTTTTTTTCCTAGTTTCAATGAAAGACAATAGAGGATCCATGGTCATTCCAAGTTAAATGTTTCTGTTTCATCAAAATTACACCTTCCATCTAATTTTTCTTAGTCTTTCTTTGTATAAAGAATCCAATGGGGAAAAAAAAAGTAGTACAAAGCAAGAAGGAAGTAGTGGTTTCTCACTTAGGTAACATGACTAAACCTAACTGTGAAAATCTGCTAGATATAGTCAAGGAAAATTCTCTGATGCAAGAGATTGAGAGCAGAGGGAGTAGGAATAATTCTGTATTTGAAAGGATATTGAAACTGTTGGTTTCTTGACTTGCTAGAGCAAGTTAAAAAAAAATCCCACTAAAAATTTTGAACTCAGACTCTGTGTTATAAATGTGTTGCAGTATTTCAGGCTTTCAGCAGTGGCACTGACTTTGAACAATCATTTCATTATTATTTTTTAAAAAATGAAATTAATTAGGTTTAATAGAACAATGTTACTTTATCCAATGGGCCTTTATTATGTTTGTCATCAGTGCAACCCATTGTTGCGACCAAAATAGAAATAAACATCCCCTTACTGTCTATTTTTGGCTTCAAGGAAAATTGGCCAAAGTTTGGGATACTGAAATAAAACAAGTTGTTTTCAGTTTTAGCACAGAGAGAGGATTTGGAGCTTTTTACAGTGCAGCTTAGCAAGTTGACTTTTAGGTAAATATAACTAGAAAAGAATCAGTGAACCCTCATCTGTTGATAAAAGGATGTGCATTTAATAAACATCTTGCATATGCTGCAGTGCAACAGCACTGTTTGCCTTTCTTAAGGGCCATTTTTTTTTTTAATTGAGATTGATTTCATTCCCAATTAAATCCACACCTAAATTTTGGTCCACAGAATCTTTTGATGGTACCAGAGCCCATCACTCTTCAGAGCTGTCTCCTTGCAAAATTCATGCTAGAAAATGAGCAAAGTATAACAAGAGTCCTGCTACACACTCCAAGAAGCCAATATCAGAGACGTATCTGTAGGACTAAGACTTAAAAATACTGATTTCAAAAGAGGCTTGGAAAGGCTATCTTCAGGCTATCATAGAGCTATACCTAGGATCACAGATAAAGGAATACGCTTGGGGCAATAATATTAAAGTGCACTTCTAAATGTGTTAATGCAAAACATGCACAAAGCACAACCGACTGTGCAATTAATGGGAGAAAACGTAAAGGCTGAGAGAAGTTCTGCAGAGTGAGGTTACTGTGAAGAAAAGGAAGCTTTGCATAAATGTTAGCCTGTACCTACATAGAATCCTTAAAAATAAAAAGGAAGAAGTACTGCTTCATTGCATTTACAGCCTATACAATGGTATGATTTTAATACCTGTTAATACCTGTTTCTATCTCTTTATATTCATTGATGTCATTACCATGCTCTATAGAACTTCAGGCAGTGGACAGAGGCGGGTTTGCGGAGTGCTGCAGTAATGCAAAAGCAATATAATTTCCCCATGTTCCTGAATTGGACCCTGAAACTCTCTGTGCATCTGTAAATGAAGCTTCTTGTTTCTTCCAATAGTCATTGGTGTGCCAGGTGTTTTGGGGAGGTCATGAGAGCACCATTCTCTCAACGGGCAATTCCCTCTGGAGCGAGATTCGGAGCCAACGTCTGCATCCTCCTAAGGCTTCAGGCAGACCTTGGGCATCTACATGCAATATCTAACCACAGAAGTGACTCTAGCTCTAATGGCCTCAGGCTTCTTTCTAGTGCTTCTGCAAGTATCCAAATACCTGCTGATGGTGTCCCCAGAACTGCTGCATTTGACACGTAGGAGTCAGGAGATGCCTAGGTCACGTCTAATCCCATCGGCAGTTCAGGAGGTCGGCAGCTATTTTGTTTCTGGGCAAAACAGGTGAGGCATCCCAGAATATACCTAATTGTTTCAGCCAGTCAGAAACAACAGTCACAAACAGAGATAACAGGCTTCCTTTTGTCAAGTAGCCCAGTAAGCTTTCATAACTTTCAGGAAAATTCAGGTAAGTATTATAAACTTAAATATTCATTTTAGTAGGGCTTGGATTTCTGATGAGTGCACTCTCTACCAAAGGGAGTTTAGGCACACTCTAAGTTTTCTCTCCTAATTCTCTTAATATCACTTTTTGCTCTGACTCATAAGTCCGGTTCAATGGAAGAAATAAGGTTTATAACTGAACATATTCAGCATAATCTCTCAGCTGATTAAAAGTGAATTAGAGGCACTGGGTGAGTTCATCAGGCTATTGGAAGCTAGAGCCCATGGGTTACAAGCCAGTTCCTGTGGGAGATGGCATCACTGACTGTCCTGCAACCAAAACAAAGCAGGGGATACTGGATTAACTCTGTAAAGAAGAAAGAGCTTCCAAAACTATTTTGTTCAGCACTTAGAGACTATTTTGTTCAGCACTTCAGTCCATCTCGGTTTAATGGTTTTCATTAAACAAACGCCCAAGGCCTGCAGAAATTCAGAAGGTGTAATAAAAATGGAATTAACAGATTAAAGGTACAGTCACAGGTACAAGAACGAGCTCAGAGGCTAGGCCACCAGGGAGAAAGACATGATGGTTTTAACAGCAGTAAAAAGAGTGTGCTCAAACACATTTCAGTTCATCATTTTTATATTGTCTCTTGCATTTTTGTTCTATTTTAAGAGACAAACCTAGAAAAACTTTTAAGACCTTTTACGGGTTTTTTTTCCCTCTGTGGTTTGTAGAAAAATAGAACAGAACAAAAGCAGGTGCAATTACATCAGGTGGAGAATCACGCAGCCCACTTCTGATACTTAGATGAGGCTATTCTGGCTAGGTTGTGTTTCTTAACACTGCTGCACAATGACTGTTGCTTAAGTGTGAATTTTACTTGCTATCTATGTAGACAAATTGTTAAATGCTCATAAGGCTTGATCTGATATCTATAAAAAGAGCTGATTTCAAAGAAAATCCTAGCTTTACTTTGTTTCTCCATATATATTTTGAAAAATCTAAGGACGATTTCACTTGTAAAGCTTCCCAATGAATACAAACTTAAAATAATTTCTCTTTTAAAATAATGGTAGTTAGTTCCTTTATCTCATGCGGATTTTTCTTTCTAAAATAATATTATCAAGAAGCTCTTTTCTGTTCCGGAGGTGAGTTTTTTTTATTGTTAAAGGGACCACACTGAACACAGACCACGTAGGTTAGCATTCCTGCACAGACTGTTTTGGCCAGCATTATTGTTCCAGCTATAGGATAAAGCAAGGCTGTGAAAGTGTTAATTCTTGAGATCTCAGATGTGTTCTGAAGGAATTTTTCCCCCTCTGTTTCTATATCTTTTTGTTCCTGTGGAAGTCGTATTCATGACCTCATCTGAAGTGGACTTGATGACAGAAAGGTCATAAAAGTTATCAGCTGTTTATTGTATTTTAAGTAAGCAATCCAGTCCCTTTTAAAATTCATACCTCATATGGAGATGCTTGCTGACAAATGTTTCATGTTTTTCCCAGCATTGACATGTCACTGATGTACCTCATCAGTCTTTGTTTTAATTATTATGTAATGGGAAATGTTGTTTATAATGTATCAGCCTTGTGATAGGCAAGCCCAAAAAACTTGGAAGGCTGTGGTTCTCCAAAATTGGGAAATTTTGGAGGAAAACTCCTACAACAAGTGCTGTAAAATGTGTATCGTTTAATGATGTGCTCTACTGATTTTATAATTGTATTCTTTATTACCTTGTATGCACATCTTCTGTAACAATGACACTTTTCTATTACTTGTTCTGTGAATTGACCACTGATTCAGAAGTCACTGAATAATATCATGTGGCCCAAGCAATTTAGAAATAAACTTGAACCACACTAGTCCCACCCTTTCTTATAAAACCCTGTGTCTATGAGTGCAGTAGTACTGTGGGTTTGGCCTGCTTGGATGCTGTACAATTTTATTAAGTATTCTTGGGTTAGCTGCCAATTTTTTCACTTCAGGAGTGGGTGATGTCTGTATACAACTTGGTTACAATAGTGTTGTTTAAGAAAGGCCAGTTACACGTGTCAGTTCACTATCAGTACCACGCTGTGATTTGTTATTCAGCATTATTCTGTCCTGGATTATAAATCAGGGGTTTGTTGTTGTTTTAAGAATTACTATAGTTGCAAGTCTAAAAAAATATAGAAATATTTTATATCTATTTGTTGGTTTTATTCCAAAGTACAAAGTTGATTCATAACACTCTGTACCACCTAAATTTTGTCCTTAGCAATTCTGCTCTCACCTATTGTTTTCCACCAAGTGTCTGTGCCTCTTTCCTGTCCTGATTTTTGTCTGCTCTTCCATCTCTCTTTTAGTCAAGGCAGCTGAGAGCCGGGTAAATTCATCTATCCATGGTACATGCCCATTTTCTGTGTTAAAACTGTGTATGAATCAGAGTCATGGAATATGTTGAGTTGGAAGGGATCCATGAGGGTCATCGAGTCCAATGCCTGGCCTTGAGCAGGACTCCCCAAGAATCACACTATGTCCCTGAGAATGTTGTCCAAACTGAAACTCTTTCCTTGAGCCCAGAGAATCCAGATGGCACTCATGAGTTAGTAAACTTGTACAACTCCAAAACTTTATTGAACCGTAAAAATAGCCATAGCTCATCTCTGCCATGGGGAAACACTGAAACTCTGTGGGCCTTTGCTAAGTATTTTCTACTGGAAAACCATGAACTTCATGCCTTTCTTCTTTTTTTTTTACTGATTTCTTCATTTGTTCATGTCATTTGCTCCTGTGAGAGTGACAAATACATTTTAAGGACAGAAGCAAATTAACTTATCTGGTTTTATCCTCTGGGTAACGCTGCGGTAGATCTTTGCCTCGCACTAGCAGCTCTGGAGGAAGATGCTCCCTTAGCAGGCTCCCCGTGAGCAGGAGCCGGTGCGGGAGAGATGCTGTGGGTCGGAGCGCTGCGGAGGTTCGCGGCACACGCGTGTTTCGTGTTCGGAGCCGCACGATGGCAGCGCAGCGCCGCGAGGGGAGCCCTGTCCCCAGCCATGCCCGCGCCTGCTGCCAGCGGTGTCCCAGCGCAGGGACACGGCACAGCGGAACGGAACGGCCTCGGCGCCATCCTCCGTGCGGGACAGGCACCGCTGCCACCCTGGGAGGGGACACTGCCTCCTCTCGTCTCGGCACGCGAACTCATCGGCTTGTGAAAGCATCTGATGCTGGTAGGGCTCCTCAGGTAAGCCGGATCTGTGGTTACTTCGAGCTACTCAAGAATTACAAGGTGAATCTCTGGATCGTTTTTGTTCTTTCAAGTGTAAAGCCTTGACTGAAAGCCCACAGAAAGTCTCCTTTTAGACTTACTTAAAGACTTACCCAAAGTCTTTAGTAGGGCAGGGCACAGGAGCAGGAGTTTCTAAAAGCACCTTGGTACCTAACTCCTTGAACACTTACAAATCTGCCCCTAACATTCAAAACACAATCTAACTAACTAACAAAAAAACCCAAAACCGAACAAACAAAACCCCAAACAAACAAAAAACAAAAACAACACCAAAAGATGAAAAAAAGGTTTAGAATGGAAGGCAATATCCCTTTTTAAACTATAATTGAATGGTGAGCATGTAAGAAGGAACAAAAATTATACTCTCCTATTTGGACACAAAGCATAGCATCTTGTCCCACTGAACTGGGATTTGCTTCATACCAATACTTGGAAGTGATGAAAAATTAAAAAAAAAAAAATCTTTTGTACTTCTATTTTTTTTTGTTGTTTTAATATGGAATACCAATGTGCACTAGATTTTATTAAAAGATTCTCCTACTCAATGATCTCAAATATATAATCTTAAATCCTTAGGATTCTAGTGGAACTCTGCCCCAGCTGCTGCAATAAAATAAGAATTTTAAACAATCTGGAACTTTGAACACTTCTCTTACTCAGTGTATACTTACATATAGTAGGCTAACAGTGCCCCTGCCACTATAGGGACTGAAATAAACCATAAACCAGTTTGACCAACCAGTTAAACCACTATTCTGTTCCTGTCGATACAACCACATTTTCCTGTTGACTTTCATCCTGCACTTTTTAATATGGCATGGCTGTTGCAAGAATACAATCAAAATATAGTCGACAATCATCTGGCTACTTTAAAATTCTAATGCTTCTGCAAAGTCTCTAGCAGAGTAGGGATGACATGTAAGGATTTTATTGTTTTAGAAAACATTCCGTAATATACTGACTTGTGAACTGATTTAAGTGGTCAAACCATGCTGCAGTAGACAGAATTTCAAAGGAAATGGAATACAGCTCTTTCCCCTGCTGATTCAAATGCTGAGCTATGCATCTTGTGATTAACATGCAAATGATTCCTAATGGAAATGAGAAACAGATAGGAAAACGGCATAGATTTTGTGATTCAGGGAAGTTTCCTAACAATAAGCAGAACTACTGACTTACATCTGCATGGCAGAGTGAGGTGGAGCTCAGGACTAGAGTGCAGACAAGTAAACGTGGTGCCTCAGCTCCAGAGAGCCACTGAGGTGTTTAACACACTGACCTGGGGCCACCTGAGCCCTGTCTCACAGCCCAGGATCCTATCGAGATGTGTGATACTGGCACACAGGACACAGGACCTGGGGAAAATGCACTGGATGTTTATTTTAATCTTAGCTGTGACATCTAGAGGTCTGCTGTCTCTGTGCATGGACAGTGAGCTCACACCCGGCTACCCAGGGCAGGGTTCAGAAGTCTGGGAACAGGCCCTTCTAATAATTAATCCTGATGTTGTCTTTCTTGAGCATAATTCCCTTTCCTTAGCTTTTGAATATAAACACTTTATATTTATATATATGTATATGTTTATAAAGTGTTTGGATAGCATACATGCTATTATTATATTATACATAGAGAGTATAATAGAATAACTAGATTTGGTGCACTAAAGATTCTAGCATGGGAATACATTTATAAACATATAGCTTTTCTACACAGATATAAAGTTTGCAGGCTTGAGAAAAAAACAGAACACGTTTACAAGAGTTAAGGTGATTGGAAACCTTAATATAGAGAATAAATATTCCAGAAATAAACTAGATGTACAAAAATAGCTATAATGAAGCATTTTAGATTATTATTAAGAACCATGAATTATAATTGAATTATTTTAAGACATATTAGCCAGAATATTGCGAATGTAGGATTTGTTTGACTGAGAAACAGTCTCCCAATAAGGTCATAAAAGCAAACTCTTGGCGTTTAGAAGTAGACTAAATAAATTACAACTAAAACAATCACACTAAGAAATCTTAATGACCTGGTAATAAAAGGCAGCAGAAATTTAATAATGTGTTTTTCAGTCTAATTTCTATGATTACAGTTCTTGCTATATTCTATGTTCATAGGTAGCTAGCTACTAAGTCAGGCAACTGTCATGCCTACTTACTGATTTGTGCTCTTACCGCTATAACATTTACTTAATTAAGGACAAATGTCTAAAAGAATTTATTTTCATATTAGTCATATTTTCTTTTTTATTGTCATAACAATATTGTCTGGGAGACTTATTCTTCCAAAAATAGACAACTAAGTCATGTGTAAAGTCTATGGGAAATTAAAAGTTAATATACAAGGGCTCTCTGAAACTAACAGGGCATTCAGGCAGAAAGTTGGGCATAATGTAGAGCTTTTTCCTGCTGGAGTCATTAGCAGTTAGGATATTCTTTTTTCCCAAGATGTAAAGAATATTACTACAGGGTTCCAAGGCTATTGTAATTCCACATAGACATTCTGGCTATGGAAACCAATCTTTCCTGGAAGTTTCTATTCAGTATTTGACTTAGCTTGGTAATTGAATTGGTGGGCATGACTGGTCTTGAACACATGCCAGTGTTTTCCTTGCAGCAGGTGTTAAATGCATAGAGAACCTTAGTACCTAGCTCCCATTGCTGCCTCCACATTATAAAAAATCCAGTTAGGTGCAAGCCTGAATTTTTAGATGCCTTTGACCAGGTGGCTCATTATCCTGTATTAGAAAAAAAAATAAAATATCAGTAGGAAATAGGTCTGTGTCCATGAAGTCTTATAATTCCACAAAAACCCAAAGTGCTTAGCTCGTAGGTCACTGCTTGGTTATTCTTATCATCTCTATATCTCGGGGCACGGAACATACAACCACAAGCACAACTTTTGGTCAAAGCTGGATAATCAGCTTGTTTTCATACCATTGAGAATAATGAAGATCCAGGGACATTTTTTAAGTGATTGGTATAGTTGTAATTAACAGTGACATTACACAGTTGAAAATTTAAGCTCAAAAGGAAAATAAATGTGGCATTTTTTCCAGAGAAAACTCTACAAAACTCAGGATTCCTAAAAATTACTTGGCACAAAACTCTAACTTGGGCACAGTAGGTAATAATCCTGTGTTGGCAAGGAGGATGGTCAAATGACTCATCACAGTATTTGTCCCCATCTTCTATTTTTATGATTTACATTATGATTTGAGCAGAGGGCTACCTCTGAGTTGGCAGAGAAGCACATAGACTCAACTGCCGAATATCAGATCCAGGTTTCTGTATCTCCAGGTACTCTTTATGAACAGAAGACATGGGCAAAAGCAAAGTGAAGTAAAGCCACCTGCTCCCTCTTGGCGGGCAGCTGGGCTGGGGACTGACTTTCAGACATGGAGTTTCTGTCTAGCTCTGTTTTTACTACTCAGTCACTCAGCTATAAAGCTCTGATGACACTCAAATTGCTCCCAGAAACACATTCAAAATACTATTATTTTTTCATATATGTCAAGCACTACAAAGCATACCCCTAACAAGCTAATTCCAGGAACAACTGAGAACAAAATTGTATTCTTTGTCTCCATCTAGAAGTACTTAAAGGCAAAGAAGTGGATCCTGCAAATAGAACAACACATTATATCCTTCTGGGATGGAAACCACTGATGGTTTCCCAAAGCAAAAAAAAAGATTTAGGTAATAGCACAAACATGGGGAAGCTCCAAAGACATCAATAAACACATATTCTAGTAATTTTTTGCAGTTATTCTTAGATCAAAATTTAGTGAATGTTGTTTTTAAGACAGCTCCTGAACTTGCTTCCAAAGTATGTGATGAGAATGGGTTCCAGGGAAAGAGAAGAACAACAGAAGTTTTCAGCCCAGGTAAGCTAAAGTTAAGGAAAAATCCGTTTGCAATACCCACTGCTGAGCAATTAAGTGTTTGGCATGACTCTCATTTATTAAATAATTCTATAGATTGATAACTGAGGAGAAAACATTCCTTCTTGTACTTCTGTTCTTTGTATTAATTACTTTGAATTCCTAGTGCATTAAAGAAGATGAATCAAGGAGTGACCATAGGACCCATGTTATATCCAATATGCAGTATTCATCATAAAATACACCATAAGGATAAAAGACAAAGCTATTACCCAAAACTGTGTGCCTTATCAATCCCTCCTCTCAGCAGCGTAGCTGTCAGCTTCATTATCTGACAATTCTGAATCAGCATCTATGTATTGTGATGGGCAAACAAAATCCTGAAATCTGAAATCCTAGGAAGACCAAAGATTTATTATTTTCAATACTGGTATATTTTTTACTCAAAACCACTGACAAAATCAGATTGTTAGTGTTGCTATTTTGATTCGTATAAATATTTGGATTTTCTCTGCCACCTGGGCTAAAATATTTATCCATATATGTAGTGTTACTACCTCTTGATGGTATATTAGCTATACTGTAGGATCTATGTAATTAAAAAAGAAAACTAAGCACCAGCAGCTTCCATAGTACACTGAGAGACTGCTGAAGTCATCATTAAATAGAACTGACTTGCAAGTACTACTCAGCATGCCAGAAACAGAAGCCAGCAACTGCTTTTATAAATACAAAGGTCCTGGATCCAAAAGGGCTTCATTTAACTATGACTGGGAGCTTCTGAGAGAGATAATTTCATGTAGTCAGTAGTTTATTCTGGCACAAGTAACCACATGTTCCCGAGTGAAGTGAGAGCTTATGATCTTAGAGATGGTGTAACGCAGTCTAGGCTGGTAAAGATGTAAGAAATCCAATAAATCAAAGTCCATCTGTATATTATTTCATAAGGCATCCTTCAAAATGCCTTTGGGAATATTCATAAATTGCAAAATAAGGGAAATGTCAGCATCTGTAATTGACAGAAGGACAGGAAGCAGCATTTGCTCACAAATTTAACCAAAGTCCTAGTAAGAGGATGCAGAAAAGGTTTCTCCTTTGCCTGTGACTCCAACTTTGCCTTCAGATGTGTGGTCCAGCAGCTTGTGGTCACCCTTCCAGTATTGCCACTAACGTGGGTCACCTAACACAGGCCTGGTTTCAGTTCAACAGGTCTATACTGTAAATCCACATCACTCTGTCTCATAGTAATGCACATATTTTATGAACCTGATTGAGAAAAAGTGGTATTTGAAGCATACAGTCACAGGTAAAATTAGAACTTGTTTGATGATTGTTTTTTTCATTAGTTATGTGATGTCATTTATTGATATAGCTGGTGAAAGGTCTAGAGACTAGGTCCTGTGAGGAGCAGCTGAGGAAGCCATGGTTTAGTTGACAAGGTGTTTTTCAGTGAAAGGTTGGACTTGATGGTCTTGGAGGTCTTTTCCAACCTTAATGATTCTACAATTTCACAGAGATTTCATGCTGCCTTGTTAATGTTTTAGGTTCTATCACATTAAAACTAAGCATTTTCTAGGAGTAGCTGGAACAACATTGCTGCTGCTCCAGCCTGCTCATCTGTGCATGGTTATGTGGAAGCTTAGACACAAAGGTGCTCATGATTTTGCCTAATTCTGCTGCACCTCAAGTATTTACTATACATTGCCCCTGAACCTTCAACAGCAAAGAGACAAATCCAAAAAATAAGTAAAAAAACAAAACAAAATAAACAAATACAAAGCCACAAACCAACAAAATCCCCCCAAAAAATGAGAAAAAAAAAAAGTCAGAAAAAGAGGATCAAGGTCCTTGACAGAGAAAGCCACCCAGGATGTGTGTAAGTACCTGTGGTAACACATTCTGTCATAATCCCCATTCCTCCATCCATCTTTTGGTGCAGTTGTTGAATAAAAATACATGGAATTCCTGGTCTCACTGGCAGCCCCTTGTGCCCCCGCATGGTGATGTTCATACATTAATGATTCGCTTCCCCAGATGGGTCCTTCAACTGCTAAGCAACAGAAACAAGTTTCATTTGTCTTTATTTCTATTTAAACTGTATGATTCACACTTGTTGCTTTATGTGACCCCCCCACAATATTTAATGCCCTAATCTTTTAATCTTTTTCATTTTATACCTCCATGCTACTGCTGCTGTTCTATATTCATACTTAATAGTGTTTCTGCTTTTATTCAATTCGTTTTTATTCTCAGGTATCTTCAAGTATAATGGTACCTCTTTTAACTTTTCTCTTAGTTCAGAAGAGTTTGCCTTTGCACAATTTATATAGTTTTTACTTGTTTCTTTCAGAGGTTACTCTGTCCTAGACTCTTAGATTATTTTCTTAGACTTAGACTATTTTCTCAAAAGATTGCATCTACCACTTCCCCAATTTTGTTGCGGTCTCCTTTCCTGAAACCAATTATTCTTATTCCCTCCTTCTTTCTTTCCAAAACCGAATTTATAATCTATACAGCAGAGAAAAGAAAGCTGTTACAAACAATATAGAGCAGCTCCAGGTCCTAGGTAATGACCTAGATGGTTGGTAAGGCCTGAGAGTAATTTTTAAGCTTTATTTTAATCTAAAGCATTTGCATCATATTCATTTTCACTTATGTATAAGTGGATGAAACATTATATCACCATTAATTTCTCTTGACAGCTATAATTGTGTTTATTTTCACTTCCGAAGATCTCTAAAACATTTAAAGATATACAGAAGAACCTTGTAAAATTTATTAGGAAAGAAACCATGAGAGTTCTCTAAAAAGAATACATTTGAGATGCAGATAAATAATTATTTACTTAAATCTGTATAAAAAAAACCCACAAAGGGATAATTTCTACCTCATTTGAAAAACAATTAATGATTTATATTAAATAATTCAATGCCTTTAATAAAATAGTAATGTTTCTATAGCACTAAATAGCAGAATGAAAGTATGAAAGGGATGAAATCTAAACACTATTGGAATTTACTGAAACTTAGTAGTCTTAGCAGAATTTATTAGAATTTAGCAGTCAGATTCATTATCTGAGAGACACACATTAAAAGAAAGGAAGGAAATACTGTAGGTAAGAAATCCAGAAAGAAACTTTGTTCTCATTAAAGTTTTCACGGGACTTTTAAAGATCAGAGGCAACTTCAGTTATGAAGATCTCAAGTAAACAAAGAAGAAACTGCAAGTGTTGCAACTTACACGTCATGAGAAGCTGAAGGGCTAGAATGTGCTTTGTGGATTAACGAATATTAAGGTGCCGGATATAGAAAACAAAGGTGCTGGATCCTTTGGCTTCAATACAATGGATAAAGAATAATGATTGTCTTGAAATTAGCTCTCTAGAACAGTCAGAGTTAATCCTAGTACAGGGCTCAGCTCTGAAGTGAAGAACACTGTGTTCCTGCTCCCAGCATCTGCAGGAGGTCCACTGCCACCCTGCAAGGTCTGCTCCCGGGCAGGATTGAGCCCACAGTGTATTTGTTTGTATTTGTACAAACCTGCTTTCTCCACAGCAGAGTTATGAAACTTAAGCAGGACAGCAAATAAGACAAATCAGAAGAAATATTTAGAAGCACGCTCTGTTTCCTCCTGCCCTTTAATGCTTTGTGTGTTGGCATGTTTTTCCTCTTTCCCACAAAGTTGACTTCTTTGTTATTAGTTCAGATTACTGTCAGCAGCTACTGTCAGTTCTGCTGTTTGTAGTCACTATGATTCTCAAACTGGGCAAAGTTTATTTGGAGGAGGAAGGTGTATTTTTCATTTAAACCTTAGTGTATAACAACAAAAGCAGGCCAAGAAATGCTCTGTTCTGTGGCACCCTGTGGTCCTTACTGGCAGCAGCAAAACCAGTGTTAGTTTTGTGTTCCTTGTGGTGCACTCTTCCCACACTAACCCAAACCTCCCCACTAAGGTAACCCAGAGCATCAAACTTCTTTTCTTCTCTGTCCTGACAAGAGGGAGACTTGCTGTCTGTGCCTCTGAATTCCTGACGTAAACAGCAATTTTTGTGGTTACCATTCTTGGCAAAAGTCATGCTTCTAGGAATAAAAACCCCTTTGCTTGGAAAACAGGAAAAAGCAGTGAGGGCCACTCAAAAGTCTGTATTACAGCACCTATACTAAATGGACAAGAAACCAATGCTGTTACCCAAAAATCTGCTGAATTACACAATGCTTAAGAATCAGACTTACAGGACCTAATGTCACGTCTCTGCTTCAGACCCCTCTGCCAGCTCAGTATGCAGACTCATTTTTTCGCCACCCTATAGAGATTAGGCATTGATCATGCACCAAGATAGTGGGACAAGATTTTGAGGTGTCAGTTAGGAGTGAGACAGAGAAGAACATGTGAAGGGATTCTTGTGAATGATTCCTTGGAGAGGTACAACACAGCCTCAGGGTTGCCAAGTAAGTTACAGCAGGATCCACAGCTCTGCTGTACATCATACATACATACCCATAGGTATGCCCAGAAAACATTACTCCATTCCATACCTGTTACATATTGGCTGTGCAGCCTCATATAGCAGACTGCTCCCAAAGGGCACAGAAGATGCAGGAGAGCTACACTGCTCCATTACTCAGCTGGGAATGGCATGTCTGCTGCTCTGCCCTGAGCAGCTCACAGCACAGATATGCCCACACAGCCACACTGCTTCACCAGCCCCACTTCCACCTGGGGATGTTTAAGCCTTTGCTAAGGGTTACTCCACATTCTGCAGGGCTTAACTGTAGTTATGATTTTGGGGCTGTGAGGCCACTTCAAGGCAATTTTTATGACTAATTTATTCAAGTTAATTTTCCAGTAAGATTCATAATCAGAAGTCCAGTTGGAAGTCCAGATACTGCTAATGAGAAACAAACCATGCTCAGAAGCCATAAACACGAGTAGATGTCTCAGCAAAAATATGATACTCTCTGAGGAAGTTGGAGAAACCCTCATAGGAGGTTGGAGAACCCTCAGAGGAGATTAGAGAAAGCAACCCATGTTCAACAGTGGATTATAACTAAGAAAAACAACACCCTGGAGATAAATGCAAAGACTCCATGGGAAATTCATTTTCCTTGTTTAGTACATTTTCCATGGTTCTTTACAAGAAAAATTTGTGTTCTTGGGTTTTTATTGCGCACGTCATTCCCTGCACTCAGAATCACAGAATATTCTCAGTTGAAAGGGACCCATAAGGATCTTCAACTCCAGCTCTTAAGTGAATGGCCCAGCCAGGGATCAAACCCATAAGCTTGGTGTACATAAACCTGTATTTGCTGATTTCTTTCTAGTACATCTTAACAATGAAATGAGAGTGAGCTTCTTTTCTGCTCCCCTTGTCAAGCTATCCCTCAGGAGCATCCTGCCCTGTGACTGTGATGGAGATGCCTGTCAAACACTGGGATTTGCTGTATCCTCTGTCACCATTCCCCTCTTTCCAGGTTTCTCTCTGTCCATCTCAGGCTCTCCAGGAATATGACTGTCTTTCACTCCTCTGGGTATGACAAGAAGAACACCAAAGCCTTCCACAAAGAAAACCTTCCAGACCCTGCTTCAGGATGCTGGGGAATTTAAAAAGGATTTTACTGTTGTGGGGAAAGTACCTTGGAGAGAAGTGTATGAATATCTTAGTGCCTTTGGATGAGTGACAGGAATATATTCCTCTCACTGTTAATTGTGAGGAAAATGACTTTTCTACTTCTGTGGTGTTTGAGATGAAGTATGGCCTGGCTTTGGAGGCACAGGGCCAGGGAGAAGCCACCATAGGCTGGTACCCTCCGGCCAGGGAGCAGGAGAGAGGAAAGAAAAGGGAAAATCAAGATAAAAGTATCAAGAAATAATTCTTGGAAATACAGTTCAGGTAGGGAGGCATATTTGTGCACTGCAGTGTTGCAAGAAGTAGGTCACAGACTTCCACACAGGCTGTCTGGAAGCCATTCGAGCCATCCCCATAGCTGTGGTTTGGCTCAGGCTCCAGGCTCCCTGCAACATGCCCAGCAAAGCAGCACCTTCTGGAAGCTTCTGCCAGCCTGTGCCGGGCTCAAAGGGGGCTGAGCTGCTCCGAACCTCTTCTTCTGGGGCTGAGTTTACTACAGCTGGCCATAGCCTTAGCCTTATTTTCTGCTAAGATTACATAGCTGCCAAATTGTCTCCCTACTGTCACAAGATGAATTATTTTTATTTAACTGGATGAATTATTTCTAGGCAAATATTTTATTTACAACTGATATGGTAATACTTCTGTGATTTCCACTTCCCGAGGGCAGCACAGAGGAATGGCAGGGATGCTCGGTGATGATGGCTTTCTCAATCGTTTCAATTCACCCTGCATAGTTTTGCCAATACCAGTGTAGCAATTCAGGGGAAAAAAACAGAGCTAGAATAAAGGAAGAATTTACCAAAGTGCCCAGTCACATTCTCTTCCTTCCTAGGTCCTGAGGAAAAACAAGATAAAGTTTGCTGATTCCTTACGTCCCAAAATGCGGGCTGAATTAATGGGAAAGCCACAAATAGCTTCTCTTTCCTGTCACACTCCACAATTGCGCATAACAAAATCATCTGCAGGCAGGAGGAAACCAACAGTGGTGCTGTTCTGCAGCAGCTGCTGGAATGACACTGGGAGGTAACTTGCCCTAAAAATCTTAAAATCTCTTTTTCCAGACTGTACTCTCACTGTGTTTCTTTTGTTTCAGAAAAATAAGTCCCCAGTATGTGATGGGGAAGATAATATCCTAGTAGGACTCCAAAGAAGTTACTACAAACAAATTTGTGGAATTTAAAAAAAGAAGAAGATTGATGGAATAAGTGTCTTTTATTTTAGCAGACAAAAAAGAGTTTGTAAATCATCTGTTCTTTTTCTAATGTCTTTTTCCAACATACAGATATGAAAACTTAGTTCTCAACCTCACTTCAAATACAATAATTATAAATGGGAGACTAAAGAAAAAAGACAATGTTAGCCAGGAAAAATTACATATATCTTATAATTCTTTGTTGGTTACTTACAGCAGAGAGCTGTGATATTACAGAAATATAGGATCATATATGTACAAAATATATTTTTACTGAAGTCCAACAGGCAAAATACTGATCTAAAGAGAAATTATTTGATAATAAATAAAGTTTCTCTTGTGCAGCTGTTGAGATTCCCTGTAGAATTTTGTCACTCTGAAAAATCTCCTTCCTATTTCAGACTATTATCTTTTTCACTTCCAAGTTTTCATACGATACCCAATGAAGTCATCCAAGACCTTGTCCTGTAACTCACATGAATAGGGGCACCAGTGTTAAGGCCAGGTGTCTTAAATTCTTTGTGGGCTTCTGTTGATGACTGATGTAGAACAACTACATACAATTACTAAGTATCAGTAATTTTATGTGCAAGTTTTATCTAGAACAATTACATGTCCTCCACACCCATCATTAATCAAGCCCAGAAACTCAAAATATAACCTATATTTTTTAAGTCATCTGGTAATTTAATAGAGAATAAAAATATTTAAAATCTCTATTACTCCTAATAAAATTAGTTCTAAAGCATTGACAATGTTATTAATATTTAATGCATTTTTTTCAACTCCATCACATTCCAGCCTCTGTATTACCAAGCAGATGTTTGAGACATGGTTCCCTTGATTTGGTAAAATGTTCATGAGGATCTGTCCTGGAATATCTGCAGCCTCTGACAAGAACTTCGGACTTACCTAAAATGTCCAATTCTATTAGTCAAAACAGTTATGGGATAATTAATCTGTACTTGTGTCCCAGATACCATAGGCTGAGCACAGCATACCACCTCAGTAGTTTTATATTCCCTTTGGCCACAAAAGCTCATCCTTGATGTCAGTATTTACACTGCTCAGATCCCTAAAGGTAATGTTTTTCAATGGGCAGCCAATTTCATGCACTTGGATTTTAACTATGAGCATGATAAGCTTGAACCCACATTTCTGAAGTTTTCAGCTTTCTTCATAAGCTGTAGACCCAGAGAGAGAGAGCACCTGGTACACTTAGAGCCCCTCATAATTCCTGCTCCAGTAAATACATCTCTGGTTTCACAACGTAGGAACTGCCAAGTGGAGTTTAACAGCTGCTGTGCTGCTATAAATGTGACTGTTATACTTCCTTTCTTTATCATTAATTTGTGATGACTGGTGCTGTGTGTAAGATACAGGGGTTTTCATATCCAATGTTTTTAAATATCTTGGTTTGTAGTAGGCAATAAACATTTCTTCACTGGAATGCAAAAAGTCATTCCAATGGAGGACAAAACAAAGCAAGGTCAAGGTACATTGGTAATCAGGATCTGCTGCTTCGTTAAATATTTTTTGCTTATTCTATTTATATCTAGCTGTTTTGAGTTCAGTACCAAGATGTGAATCATGTGCTATGTTTATTTCATTTCATTTCGTTTCCTGACATACTACAGACCATCAGCTCCAGGACACCTAGGATTACAGATATTAATCCGAATTATGAGCCACAGATTCTATCCACCCTCACTTGGTTCCCTCTTTAATTTTAATAATTTTAAACGAATAAGCTTGTTAATTGTTCTTTGAAGAGGCTTCAGACAAGGAACACAATTACACAGTCTTTTGCTATTATTAGATTTATGTTTACTTATGCAGGGGTTTCTACCAAGAAATGCCTAATTATGGAGTTACCTCCAGGCATCTAACTAGGCAAAATTTCTTGATCCATATCTTCCTCAAAAAGTCTAATTTTTAATATGCTCCTCTGGAGTGAATTACAACTGGCTTGTACATAATTTCATTTAAAAGGAGCTGGTCGTTCAAGAGAAATGAAGACAGGGAAACTGGAATATGTGAGGAAAATGTTTAAACCCAAAAATCAGCTTTTTTTCTGTGCCTTCTTTTTGTGGGAAAAAATGAATACATTGACTAGCAAGACTGTGGCTTGATTAACTCTTCTTGAGTCTGGGTCTGTTCTTGGGATAACATGCAGAATATTTCACAGGAGGAAGATGAAGTAATTCCATCATATCTTTCTCCCTTAGTGCCATGACAATCACCCAAATTAATTAGACTAATTAATTAGACTAATTAATTTTGGAGTCTACGCCCCTTTGTGAAGTGTGCAAAGTTTTCTCCATTTTTTCACTGCTTCATCTGAATGCCCTGTGTTCTTAATGCCTAAATCATAGGGTGGTGTCTAGTTTGCAAACATGGTCTTTCTTATTGCATCTCTGTATATTTTTCAGCCCCCAGGCCTATCTAAAATCCAAGTTTATGTAAAATGAGATAATCTTGAGAGCTTTCATTCTGCGTTAGAGAATTTCATATGTTTATAAATATGGTGTGGAAGGCAGATGAATACATTTTAGGAAAGTCCCCTCAACTAACCATTTAATCAGATGTTATACTATAAAGACTGTAATCACTGTTTTATTCATAACTGTTGTGTTATTGGCTTTTATTCAGAGGCATGCATGACTGACCTCTCTTTCCAACACTGCTATCAAAAACTTCATTAACTCAGGGTGAGTAGGAGTAAATAATTACAGTGAATGTTATTCATTCTCCTCTGTGCCATGCCCATTCTAATAGTATGTGTATCACTTCTACCATCTCAGGTTTGGGGTTTATCCTTGAGCTGTACAGGCTCAACACTTTACCACTCGAAGTTTGCCCCTTGTTGATCAAGACAGGGGTCATTGCATCGGAATTTAACCACTTACTCTATAAAGATGACTGAGAGTAAAGTTACCCCTTGTGATGGTTTGGTTTGGTTTCAGTCTGAGTCAGACAATACTCAAACATCTAACAAAAATCCCCTGGTACTCAGCAGCTCCTCGAGAAATAAACATCTCTGTAGCTTCATTGCTATCAGCAAAGAATGTCTGGATTAAAGTATTTTGCAGCTTCTGTTATCAATAATGTCTTGGCTGAATCACCAGAATCTGTTGGAGAAACAGAAAATGATTACTCTAAACAGAATATTCCCAGACAAAAGGCATTTGAGGCAACCTGAACAGGATTCTCCCCATAACACATATTCAGTGTCTGCATAGACAAGTCCAGTGACATGGAGGGAGATCCAAGCTTTTCAGAAAATAGTTCTGAATAAACATCTAAATAGCTGGGTATATAAATATCTGCAGAAATATCATGTTGCTGTTACTGTCTGCATAGGACTGCATTAGAAAACACATCTTTTATTTAACCATAAAAATCTTTGATTTACCAGAGCCCGGGAACTATGGAACAATTATGATAAAGGGAGAAAGTTGGTTGCATTTTACCATATATATCCAATATAGACTATCTGAAAATACTAGTGTGAATAAATTAACTATATATTTCAGACATTTATACACCATTTTTTGGCTCTTTGCAAAAAATTAAGAAGTTGTTCAGAGCAGTGTCTCTCTACAACCATTGACTTCAAAAAAAGAGCATTAAAAATAATATCATGTCAAATGGATCATTCAGCTAAACTATTTGAGAAAATGACAACATGCTGTTGTGCTTGGACAGAGTTTAAGTCTGTATTGCTTTAAATAGAAAGAATTAATATTTTTAAGAGGTTAACTTAAACCTTCTTTAACTTGCAAGTCGTTTAAGAATTGAGTTGCTTGTTGTTATGCTTCTAGTTATCCTTTAATAGTCATTGTGGAAAATCCACTAGTGACTCACTGAACAGACCTCTGCTTTCAAGTGTCTGTGAAAAACACCTTACTCTCCATTCCTTAGGTAAACAAGACGAAGGAGTTCCCTGCCTCAATTGTCTCCCCATTTTTTAATAATCTAAAAATACTGACTGAGTTGCAGGCTTAGACTTGAGTCATAGTTTTAGGCGACTCATAGAACCATTAATCAAGGCTTATCAAACCACAGAAGAACAGTTTCAATTGTCTTAGGGTAAAGTGGGCACAGTAACAACAGGCATGTTGGCTTTGGCAACCTATCTACTCATTTTATGTTCCCAGTCATTTTCTAACACTCATAGACACGGTACTCACCCACACATCTACATTTCAGACTGAAAGAATTAAGAACAGCCCATTTTGAACACTTCACCCTCTTACAAAGTATTTGTAGACAGCGTTTTCAAGAATTTTTTAGCCAGTCACTTTGCCTTTTTTTCCTCAAATGCGTGTGCTAAGCTTATGAATCAATAGAGACCCTGGCATAGAATTTAAAAGGAGAAACCTACCAAAGATCTATGTATTTTGAGTTGCCAAGTTGATATTTATTTGGAACTTGAATACCAACACACTCTGATTACATGGAGATAAGATTGGGAAACCATTAGAAGTGGATATCTTTTTGTCACATTTATTTGTTGAAGAATTAATTTGCAAATTTTATCTGAGCATCATGCACTAGAATTTGGAATATGACTGTCATTAATGAGTTTGTAGATGTTTTTGGTCTGTAAATTAATATTTTTTGAGGATTTCACCACTATCTTTGGGATCCTCCATTATAAACATACCAGTGAATTTTAATTGACCTGGATTTGAGGGCCAAATTGAGGTGCTTAACAAACTGTCAGAAATGAATGGAACTGCCAGATAACTTTGAAGTTAGGAACCAATCTTTCTTAATTTTACTATATACCCTGCATGAAAATAGTTGAGTAATGGCTATATATGAGGATTAAACATCTAATGCTTGTGAAACACTCTGCAGCTAGAAGACTAGTTTTTAGAATTTTATCATTGACTCACTACTATGAAATCTGAGAAAATTTAGAGTTTAAAAAACATTTTAGACAAATATTTTTTCACGTAAAAAATACCATTTCAGTGGACCTGATAATATTCACACATTTGAACTGGGTGGAAGAAACACAGTCCAGCCTAGACTCACAAAAGCCAGTGAACGAAGAGCAGTGTGCTGAGTGCTGTTTCTCAGCAGCTCAGATATAAAATACTTACATTCCTTCTGAAAGATTTTGCTATGATCTACTGGATCAGTAACAACCATCATTCAAAGAACTGCAGAAATATAGGTTAATTTAGGTTGGCAGGATCCTTGAGAGTTCATACAGGCAACCCCTGCTTCAAATTTAATTAGACCGTGTTACTTATGGACTTGACTATATGAATTTTGAACACCTCCAAGGACAAAGAACCAAAACTCGGCTGTTTCAAACATTTTACATCTCTCAGGACAAAGACAATTTTCCTAATACCCAAGTGCCATTTCCAATGTTCGATTTTGTCTTCCTTGCCTCCTGTCCTTTCTCTGCGCACATCCAAGGAAAGTCTGCCACCATCTTCTCTGCATTTTCTTGGCAGGAACCTGCAGATATCAGTAAGGTTTTCCCTTTGCCTTCTGTTCTCCAGCATGAACAAACCCAACTTTCTTGGCCTTTCCTCTTATGTCCTGTGCTCCTGCTCCTGACCATCTTGGTAACCTCTTCTGTGCACTAAAGAATCCAGACCTGGACACACCACTCCAGACCTGGTCTCACATGCCAAGCAGAGTGGGTGATCACTTCCCTGGATCTTATGGCTGCACTTACTACCCATGGGCTTTAAACTGGGCTTGCTTAAGCTGTAGCTCCCATTAAGGAAACATGAAATTTGATTGTTTTTTTCCATCCAACAAGAAAGATAAACACAAAATACTTCACATGAAATCACTGGGGCTTTCGATTTTTATTATTCTGACTGAACCAAAACATCAGTTATTCACACAGTTTTAGAAAAAAACACACATTTGTCTGGTGCACAGCACATCATATATCCTATAATTTAACTCACAGTTTGTTTAGCCGCAAGGGGTTTTTTGGTCATGTCAGCTTTGAATGAGAAATTGATCTTTTCTTCCTGTTATTTATTCTTTTCCTGTAAATGATAATGAAGCAATGCAGCTAAAAATGCACCATGAAGTAAAACAATCCTTATGTTTTGATTAAGTCAGAAGACATTGTGCACTTCTAGAGTTGTTGTTTTGCCACCAAAAATCTGTAATCATGTCAACCTTGATTCTGTTGTGAGTTCACATTGTTTCTTCCTTCTGGATTTGGAACATAAACAGCCTATTGTATGAAAGCAAGAGTGAACTCTACAAGACTAAATCTTCTCCCAGAAACCAATGTCTCAGTATGCAATGGCAGGCAAAAGAAGTCAACAAAGTGCTGGAAGCCATCAGGATAAGTGCTGAGAGCAGGAGAAATGGAAAGCACCATTTTCCCACTATATCAAAACTGCCCATGTCCAATTCTTGAGAACTTTGTGCAGTTTTGTTCTCCAAATCTGAGCAAGGACATAGTGATAGTGAAGTACCCACAAAGGCAATTTCAATCATTAAACTGAAGGACCAGCTACCAAATTAGCAGTTTGGGGAAGAGGAGATCAAAAACTTCATAAAACTAAGATTTGCAAAATCATGAAGGTACATCTGAAGCTGAATATAAAGCTGCTATATACCAAACTGTACAATATTAGAGGTATGGGGCATTGAATTAGTCTTGCAGGAGTCTGATTTAAGACAGAGAAATTAAACCATCTCTTCTAGGTTAGGAAGTGAATATCTGGAATTTGTTCTTACAGAAGATTGTGAAGACGTCCAGCATCAGTCAAAACCTCATCAAACTCATGTTCTCCTTAGATATTGTCTTTTATTATCCCTAGATATTGTCTTTTATTATCCCTAGATATTGTCTTTTATTATCATTGCTAAGAGAGAGAATACTGAGATAGATGGGTCATTTAGTCATTTGTATGTTAAATTGAGAAACTGAAGCAATTGAGCAACACTGAATGAAAGTAATTGTATTTAATAGTACAATCAATGTTTTATGCTGTGAGAATTAGGTAGTCTATGAAACAAGATTAAAAACTGGATTGATCTCTTCTTACAAAAAGGCAGGATAAACTGATTCAGCCCTATACTACATGGACAAGAGCATTGATCCGGGATGTGGGTGAATCTCAATTTCTTACTTTGTTAGGTGCATGAATGTAAAATTTTGTCTCCTGGTAAAATTCCCTAATAACCAAAAGTAGATCTGTCATGTTGTAACATCCTCTTCCATCTGAAGATTTTCAGTTTGGATTAATATTGCATAGTAACAATACTTACTCTTTTTGTTCAGGTGTTTGTTAGGTGTTTCCTAAACATAAGTGATAAAAAGTGTTTAACTCATAGTTATTTGAATAATTATAGTTATCTAAATAGTTATTTACAGAGAAGCAACTTTCAGAGAAAATTGTCATGTTTCATAATATTTTGTTAAGTTTTTAGACAAAGCTAAAAAGTATTTCTTCAATGGTCCTCTTTCCTCATCCAGGAATAAAGGAAAACAAGAATACACAGACCTTTAACCATTCTAATAATCTCATTATTTGACAGTAATAGAAGTATTTTTCATAGCCAGAGATTTCTATGTCAACTTTGAACAGGTTTTATAAATTATTTTGCATTGAAAGGATATAAAGCAATAGCTCAACTTAATGCATAAGCTCTGTGAAACTTTCAGTGAACATTTGTTATGGTTCACTTTCAGGCAGGAATTTCCATTTTACATGCTAAGGAAACCAAGACACATATGACACCAGATTTTTTACCAACTTGAAAGATTCTGACACCACTATGCACAGATATTCCCGAATTTGTTTATATAAAAAATTCCACTTCACATCTGGCTAGAGAGAAGTGGAATAAACAAAGATCCTGAAGGTTCAGGAGCAAGTGGCTGGAAATTTTCCCAAGACCTTGGTCTGACTGTCTCATGGCTTTGCCAGTATCATGATAAAAAAGGCTGAAAATGCTCCAACCATTTTAAAAGAGTCAGGGATAGAATCTATCCTGATTTAAGCCCTATGTAATTTAATGAGCTTCTTAATGGTTATGAATCTGCAAGTATGAACCATAACTTTCATAAATTAGATGAATATTGCTTGCATTTTGTGTGTATTCTTTTGCATAGGTAACGTTTATTTCTTTTTCTAGATCTTCCAATAAACTGAACCATGCTTGCCCACCCAAAGGGAATGTGAGCTGAAGACTGACAATGGCCTCTAGTCTTCCACTAGTGCACCCTCAATGGACAGAAAAGGCAGTAAGAAATTAAGGGTAATTAAACAACTCTGAACCGTTTTGGGGAGGCTGATCACATGTATAAGACACAAAATGGTAACTGTCTTTTAAGACATATACATAGCTAACACAGAGGAAGTGCATCCCAGAGTCCTGAGGGAATTGGGTGATGTAGTTGCCAAGCCCCTCTTCACGTTATTCAAAAAGTCCCGGCAGTCAGCAGTCATTCCCAGATGACTGGAAAAAGGGAGCCATTACACCCAGTTTTAAAACATAGAAATATGGGCCCTGGGAGCTACTGACCTGTCAGTCCCGCCTCTGCAGCTGGGAAGATGATGGAACAGATCCTCCTAGAAGCAGTGCTGAGGCACGTTGAGGATATGGAGGTGATTCGAGAGAGCCAGCACGGCTTCACCAAGGGCAGGTCCTGCCTGACCAAGGAGTGACCTTCTGTGACAGAGAGACTACAGTGGTGGACAAGGGAAGGGCTATGGGTGTCATTTGTCTAGGCTTCTGTAAAGCCTTTGACACAGGCCCCCACAAAGCCCTGCTCTCTAAACTGGAGAGAGATGGATTTGATGGTGCACTGTTAAGTGCATTCCATTCCTTGCAGGAGAGGTGCTCCATCACTCTGATCATTTCTAGTCTAGGCAACTGGCTCTAGGTGACCCTATTTGAACCATGACCTCCAGGCATCTTCTGCAACATCAAAGCTATCGAATTCAGCTTTTCAGCGTGAATATGAACAAGCATTCCTAATAAAGATTGCAGCTTTGGCAAGTCTTCTTCTCTTAACCAATAATATTTCTAATTTTATTTTTCAATAATCCTTTAACCCCCCATAACCAGTTTGAATCACTAGCAGTTGGTCTTTATCATTGCAGTGAATCAGAGCACGCTGCCCGATGAGGAAAGAGGAAGAAGTAAGTGAAAGAAGCCACTTCTTGCTACCTGCTAGTACAGAACAGAAAATGCTGAATGCCAAGGCTAGGGAACACATGAATGGAATTTTTCAGCTGACTAAAGAACAGAAATAGAGAGCTGAAAAATTAATTTCTAAGGACTTTTCAGAAACACTGCAGAAATTCCATTCTTCTGTTGTCATTCCATCCCACAGCTACTATGTGAAAAAGAGGAATGGAAGCTGTTGTCTTTTTCTGAAAGTGAATACAGAAGGACAGTTATATAGCAAAGGTCAGGGTGAAAAGGGTAGAATGTCACAGAATGGCAGAGAAATTAGGAAATTTGTAGTAATGGCTGAAAATACTCTGTTATTATCATTCATATAGGGCAGTGTTAGTGTGCAAGATAGTGTTAAGCCATTAGATAGGCTAATAAGATAATCAAAATATTGCAAATACTTATCTTGAGAACTTAGTCTGAATCACATTAATTTGCATTTGCAAACTGTGTTGGCTGGTTAATTTTTCTAGATCACTTTCTGACCAATATTTTACAGTAACTGAAAATTCACCGGTACAATGAAATATTGACCAACAAATTTGAAAATGAGAAGTCTATGAAGACAGATTTTAAGTGACAGCCAACATTGGGACCCCTGGTTTGTTGGGTTTTTTTTCTAATTCTCACTCAAAAATCTGTAATGTATGGAACTTGAATACGTCTAAAGTGTCACATCAGCATATTCACTAAACTGTTTTCAAAATATCTAACTTTGATGTTCAGTTATTGATGTTAAGGTGTAGAATCACAGAGTAACTCAGCCTGAAAGACTTCAGGTGGCCTCTGATCCAATCTCCTGCTCCCAGCAGGGTCAGCTCTGAGGTCAGACTGGGCTACTCAGCTCTTCACCCCGCTGGTGTTGGAAACCTCTGGCAGCAGGGGCTGCACAACCTCCCTGGGCACTCTGTGCCACTGCCTGGCTCTCCTCTTGGGGGAAAGGTTTCTCTTCCTACCCAGGCTGAACCTCTCTTCTTTCAGGTAATGCCCGCTGTCTCTCACCCTCTTGCCCTTTACCATAGTGACGTGCCTGGCTTCAGATCCTTGGAAACCTCACCACAGGCACTGGGAGCTGCTGTTAGATCCTCCTGAAGCTGTCTCTGCTCCAGGCAGAACAAATCCAGCTCTCCAGACTCTCCTCACAGTGCAAGTGCTCCACACCCTACACCCAGGGTAGCCAGGGTGGCCTATGCTGAATTTGATCTGAAGGGGGAAGTGAGATTTTTTTATTAAATTTACAACCCCCTTTTTATTATATTTCTTTGCAATGGAAAGACATTTATTTCTGTGCCACATCACTTTATAGTTGAAAACATGCACTTTGCTAGGTAGCACCAGGAATTTTCTTAAACCCACCTTTATTAATCTCTCACCAGTAATTCCAACCTTAATTTTAAGCTTACCACTTGCTTTTAGTACTTTCTATAAAACTATATGCATCAGTCTTCTAGTTTATGCCCCCCTTATTCTCAAGAGCTTTTGCAACGGAGTTGAGAAACTGCTTTGTAAAAAGCCCAGCTGTATAAACAACATAAATGTGGTTGGCAAGCAAAACCCATGGCTTTAAACATTACACTTCCTTTCCTAAATGTGTTTAAAATGTATGGTTTTAGTCATAAAACTCCTTACAAATCAAAAATTTAAAGAAATCAAAAATTTACAGAAAACTTTACTTCCATGCATCATCATACACTACATGCATCTGTTCATAGGATTTGTGATTGTGTCTCTTTCAGATAATGTCAATGCAACTCTCTAGTCCCCAAAATTTCAGAAAGAAATGTTGAATTGCTTTCTAGATAAATCATCAAATGCATTTTTCTTCCTAATGCAGATTTTTATTACAGCTACAATTAACTACAATTAACATTGTTTCTATGAACAATGGCTATCCATTCATAGTGGAGGTCTTAATTTCTGAGGCTTAAGTTGCTACAGCAAAATACTTAAACAGTAGATTGACAAGACAGAGAACACTTTTTGCCACTATGGAAGAGCTAAAATAAAAATGCTTTAAGGACATAGTATATGTATTTTGGGGCTGACACAAGAAATAAAATACATCAAAGCATACTAAGACCTGAATATGGGTGTCAGAGATCTACAGTGCCACCAAGGTAGTCTTTAAAGGTATTTCTGAGACTGTGTGCAATCTTAAATATCAGAACTAAAAAACAGGTATAAGATGATGGATGTATTAAAAAAAAATTAATTCTTTACATTTGAGTTAGTTTCCTGCAGTTTCATTTTCCCTTCGCTTTTATTGAACTGTTGACCAGCTCCTTCCCCTGAGCAGCAAAATTATGTTGGCTAGACACAAATTCATAAACTCATTGTTTGCCTTCAGTTTTCTAGAAATAGAGATAACTAGATATTTTGTACATGATCTGAGCAGTAACTTTGTTGGGACAAAAAAAGAAAATGGATTCAAGTACCTCTTTGAGGCATTTTCTCTCTTTCAGTTTGGCTGTGGGCATGAGTTGGGAGTCCCTGTTTCTCCCAGGTCAGATGCAGCTGTGAGCAGGAGCACTGTCCTGGAAGGGATGCACATTGCCCAAATGCCTACCAGCTGCAGAGCTGCCACCTTGCACAACAATGCAACAAATCCCTGCAACGTGATAGCTCCTGGCTTCTTCAGGCAGCAGCAGAAAATGGGCGAGAAGTTCATCTGCAGGAAAGGTCACCTGAACCAAAGTATCTCTGTGTGCACCAGCTGGGGCTCCACTGGACTCAGCAGAGCCCAGCCGTGGGGGGCTCAGCTGAGCAGCCTGAAGAAAGGCTTCTGGTGCCAGCTGAGATGCAGGGGGGAACCCAAGGCATCTGCACGAGACTGTCAGATATGACACAGGAGCAGTGAGAGCTCTCTGTCCTTCAGACAACTTTAGATATCTGTCTGTGGGCAGCTGAAACAATCCCGAGGTGCCTACCTCCGTGCAATAACCTGAACTGCTGTCCAGGGTTTAGAGAGGGCATTGACTTCACTGGTCATAATGAGACTTTGGACACAGCACCCAGGCGGGTGCCCAAATTTAGTTCTGCAGACAAAAAGGCAGTCCATCTCTGGTGCCTTTTGCTGCTGCTCCACCGGGTCTGCAGGGTCTCATTCAAACAAGAGCCATTACCTCTTGGGAACATGTTTATATGTTTCTTGCTTCTGGCACTGCACCATATTGAACATCTCTGAGCACCCCAACTGCATCTTTTTGTCAGCAAATGGCACAGGGATGCTGCTGTTTAATATAAAAAGGAGTCAGGTTGGTGTTAACATCCCCTGTCATCCCAGCTCAGTTGTCTTGGTCCCCCTTCTTGCAACAGGGCTGAGAGATGAAGTCCCACCTGGAGAGGCAGAGCCAGAGTATTTCCACGTGAGACTCCATTTACCCATCTGCACAATGGGCCTCAGAATAACATCCTTTTTCCCAGAGGAAGCTGATCTAAACGTGATGGCACAGCCCCAGGGACTGGAAAGGTTTCACTTGAAATACAACTGCCTTGTGGTAAGAAACATTAACAAATGGGACCATTGACTTTTGCTTATTTGTCTTAAGTGAAGTGTCTGCTGTTTCAGGGTCACTGATCATTCACCACATTCACCATATACTGTTATTTTGGGCACCAAACACAGACTGTAAATCAAAACAGGACACCTTTCAATTATTTGTGTTAGCAAAATGTATGTTGAAATCACATGGTTGGCACAGTTTTTGTTTTTAAATAAATAGTATCTAAATGCTGCTTTAAGGCACTTCATTTCTTCTTCACACATCTTCCATCCCCCATTTTTCATTTTTCCTTTGCGGGGGGAAGACTGTCATGATTATTCCAGTCTCTGGTGTGCCTGTGTAAATTACCATCAATCCAACTAACTTTACCCACACCCACAAGATGACAGAACTGCAGAAATTTTGCAGTGCATGTTGAAATCTTACTATTCAGCAGTTTTGTGGGTTTCAGAGCTTTTAAAATAAAACTTTCCAGGCTTGCTTGGTTGCAGTGGGGTCAGCACAAGGTCTATGAACCACTGCTGACTGTTTTTACCTTCATTTACACCTCTCTTCATAGTTTTAAATTAATTTTCTGACTCAGACAGTGGCATCACCTGATCCATAGATTTTACATCTTACAATGCCCAACACTGGCTGGCTTTGACACTATCCTTTGTCATTGCCGACTTCAAAAATTTCATTTGTTTGAGGTTTTAAAGAGCCACAAATAGCAACTTTACAGGTCTCTACGTAGTTCCTAGCTCAGTCAAGACTTCGTCTCCCCTTAAAAAAAACATCATACACTACATCTGTGATATTGTTTTAGAAAAAGGGGGAATAAAGCTCATTTTCTTTGGGCCTTTTATTTGCTTGTTTGCATGGTCTTTCACCAAGGTTCCTTCACTTCGTCTACAGAAGACAAAAATCCATGCCTTGGTAGAGGCTTCTGGCCACTGATGTTGCATAAATAGCAATAAAATGTGTAAGAAAACATACTGGATTCTGTATATTCACGTGGCCAGGACTCCCAAAGGATTTAACTGAATGTTCAGAAAACACAGTTCAGCCATAATACACTCTCACATGGATCATTGCACACAGTCTTTCAGAAACCAGTTTCAAGTTTAGCATTTTGATTTACTCCCTGTGACAAAACAACTACACACTCCCTGCTTTTTTTCTTCTTTTTATGTTTTTCTCTCATATGCAGAATACAGTGAACTATCTCCTCACTTGTTCATTTCATTGTCCTACGGTAGCAAAGAACCACCTTTACTCATCTCTTCTTGCACAAAGAGAAGTTGTTTGCAGAAAAGCTGCCTGTGCTAGTTTTTTTCCTGCAATTGCTTTGTCCAATTTTTAGCATATTCCTTGGAAATGCCTCAGGACAGCTCTCTGAAGGTACCAAAAGCAAAGTTTTTGAGAGAGAAATCTTAGTGAACTTCAAAGGACTTCAGAGCATTTGTGAAAACAAAAATCACAGAAAGCGGAAAGTTGTTCTTCCCTGCCTAATATATCAGTCCCTTCATGCAAGACAATTATAATTACTACTGCTTTGTCGACTGCAGCTTAAGCATTTTAAAGAACAGGGCTCCACGTCTCCTTGGAGCATTGTTGGGTAGGCTAACACTGTTCTTTAATTTTACTCTTGAGCCTAGATAAATATTTTTTTTTCAGTTCTACATTTATATCATTCAAATATTGTCTCTGAATATTTGGTTTCACCTTTAATTGGCAGTTAGCTGAACTATGTTTATTAAGGTAAACCTGAAACCACTGAGGAATAATTTGGGATCATCCTCTCCTCAACTGTGATGGACTGATCACATTTTTGCAGTAGCAGTTGGTTAAGAAATTAATTTCTCCTATTCCATAAGCAAAGATTCTAGTATCCGAGCTGAAAAAGAGTAGTGGCATAAGGACTTCACACAGAATAAAAAACTTTTCACTAAGTGTAGTAAAGGGCAGTGATACACAAATGCTTATATACAATTGTGCTTCTTTTTGTATAAGAAACCTAATTTCAGAGAATTTGGAATTCACAGGAATGTTACCAGTGGAGTTTTAAGCTATTTATTTTGCTCATAGATTTCTGAGTTATGTCTGGTACTCCCGTGAAAAGCAGTAGCATTCATGGCTTCATGGGCTCCAGAAAGTATTCCTTACAGCCACAAAAAAACATGGCAAAGCAGCACCACTGCTCCTAAGCTCCACTCAAAGCAAGTAAAACCCACTGTAAACATTGCTTATCTGCTAATTGAGTACCCCAACATTAATAAAAGCAATGCTGCAAATATCAATACAGAAATGTTGGAAGGAAAGAAATGGGATATATACAGAATCTGGCAGTCTGCACTAGCAAGGAGATCAGCATCAGCAGTATGGATTCAGTCCTTGTCCTGAAGCACTTCACGGGAGAACACTTCTTAAGAAGGTGGAATAACTAATTAACAGTCTTTATGCCCTATTGCTGAGTAAAAGTCTAAGGACAGGTGACAGACTGTGTAAAGGAGAATATACAAACTGCTTTAACAGTTGTTGTCTGTTCCCAAGTGCTGTAACCATATTTAGTGGTGGCTGAGATGGGCAGTGAGGCAGAAATGGCCTACATAACAAATTCTTCTCAGCTTTATTTGCTTTTGCTGTTTGTCATCATAAGACACCGTTGTTTGAGTAATAGAGCTTTTACACATTCAGGTTCAGTGATTTTTGTCCATTTCCTGTTTTGTCAACAAGGCAACATCCATGTCAGGGTAGTGCACTCCAGGATGCCTGTACCAATGTCCACCAGAAAGCTGCCTGAGATTTTCCATGCAGGCAAAAGAAATTACCCCTGGAAGAGCACGGCAAATTCAGCAGAAACTGCATCTCCCCTTGGACCCGCGCTTGTCAGCGTGTGATAAGATACAAGTTACAGCAGAAACTGAGATTGTGGTGATCCTGGGGAGATGGAAATAATCCTTATGTCTTGACCATCTCTGTCATAAGGCCAGAGTTATCCTATTACCTGCCTCATAAGACAAAATCACATTTTTTCTGTTATTCTAGACACACAGAGCCATTGCCTACCTGTAGCTGGCAGATTGCCTCTCTCAAAGTATTAGCTGTCTCACTGATATATGGTTGTCATCCTCTCATAAAGTATATTGAATTCACGTTTTTTGAAGACGATAAATTGTATGAATTAGTCACTCTACATAACCTACTTTATTGCTAATAAAAAATGCTTTTAAATGTTCCTAACTGTTTCCTGATATTTAGCATTTCTGGTTTTGAGTACATGTCAGACAGTAAAGTATTCTGTAATATAGATAGAAATTCTCTTCAACGATGGCTTAAGTAAAATTTTTGTTAATGCTATGGAATTATTTACAGAAACATAATGTTATATTGTATATTCTATAATGTTATTTCTTATCAGCCAAGGCAACATTTATTAACAATTGAAGTGTGTATAATGTATTCCAACTGCTGAAAAATGCTGTTGAACTAGTGTAACTATGGAAAGATTGCACAATTTATTTTTTAAATCATAAACTTTGTTATGTGTTTTTATTGTTTATTAAATGGTAAATAGACAATTTTTCTAGCAAAGAAAAGTAAGTTATTGCAGCATTTTTGCCAGTTATTGCCAGTGCAAGTTACTGCAAAATAATCAAAAAGTGTGGTTTGCTTCTGCCCATTTCTTCCCGCAGACTTTGTCAATATTCAGAGATCTCATGTTTGTACAAGGATACAGTTTCAGAGCCCTCAGCTGGCGAACGGATGCCTAAACCACAGCATTGGGGAGGAGAAACAAACCAGCCATCTAAGCATGTTTACTTCCAGCAACAAGGAAGTTCTAACTTGTCCCTAAGTGGTGACTCACTGGGTTGGGGCTATAAAAGTCAAGGTAACTGCTCTCTAAAACATTGGGGCTTCAGGCTTCAGAAATCCAACATGATGCAATCAGGGCTTCCAGCTGTTTTTTTTTTCTTTTTGGGTTTGTCCTTTTGCCTGACAATCCCTATTCCCCTTGAAGACAGCCATGAATTCACGGAGAAAGACCTTCAGTTTGCAGAGGTACAGTATAAAATAATTCATTTGCATGTTCCATAAACAGCAAGTTGTGCAGTTACAACTGTTTGGAAACCAGGCTTATTACTTCTTTTTTCCTTCTTAGCGCTATCTCAGGACTCACTATGATCTCCGTCCAAATCCTGCTGGCATAATGAGGAAGAGTGGAAACACAGTGGCTGCTAAACTTCGGGAAATGCAAGCTTTTTTTGGCTTGGAGGTGACAGGCAAATTAGATGAAGAAACATATGAGCTGATGCAGAAACCAAGATGTGGCGTCCCAGATGTGGGGGAGTATAACTTTTTCCCTAGAAAGCTCAAATGGTCAAAAATGAATTTGACCTACAGGTAAATGCCTGGTATTTTGAGTGTTATTACTGTTATTACCTTCTTTCCAGGTGCGTTGTCCAACAGGTTGCTCAGTACATGAGGCTGATGTGAGAAGGGTGCATTTGAGTTTGACAAAATTACAGCTGCAGTTTAAAACCCTTACAGCCCCATTTCTGGAAAGGTGCTCCCAGCCTGCATTGCAGCCCAAGGAAGTAAACATGAATTTTTTCCATTGCACTTTGTCATGGAAAAGGAAACCTGGTGTGATGTAGGCTAGCAACTCCTCATTAGGCCTTTGTGTAGACACTCAGGACACATCCCTGGTGCCAAAAGAAAGAGGGGTAGGGACTCAGATCATGCACTTCTCTGGGTCACTCCTTAGCTCTGCAGGGACCTGGTTCAGTGTTTGCTTCCCAGAGGGCTTGTCCAGGACAGAGCAGTGTGAATGCAAACCTGGCTGTGTAGCGTGGCTGTGAGAGCGGGCTCTCCCGCTTCCCATTCCAGGGGTAGACATCTCTGCTTGGTCAGGCAAATCCCCCTACCATGACCTCAGAAATCTGACCTTAGGAAGTGAAGGGCTGACAGTTCACATATTCGCTCCTTCTCCTTTAATTCTGCAAGCTCGTAAACCTGGAGTTTTAAAACAGCTACAGACTGGGTTTATTTAGCGGATTCCAAAAATGAAATCACTAAACTCTCTTAGTTCCATATCCAGTGATAAATATTACTTTAATATGGATGATTTTGACCTATAAAAATCACTTTGGATAATGTTTTGCTCCTCTAGGAAGTGAGGACTATGAGATATTTTATATGACATTAAAAAGTTTGAAGTTACAGATACTGAATATATCTGTCACTTTCTAAATCTTCTGGTCCATAGAAAACCAGTTACAGAAAGCTGTTGGGTCATTTCAGATATCTCTAAATTATTTTAATGACAATAGAAATGTTTATTTTAATTTTTTTAATACTTTATGCAGCTGTTAAGGTTCTTGTTATGTGATAAGATCATATGACAAAAGCAAAAACTTTTAATGAGGTGTACAGTTAAATAAAAGTGCATTTCATATTTCTTCAATTCACACAATTTAACTGGAGATATTAATCTGTTTGACAGAATTATGAATTATACTTCAGATCTGAGACGTAATGAAGTAGACAGAGCTTTCAAAAAAGCATTTAAAGTTTGGTCTGATGTGACACCACTGAACTTCACCAGAATACGAAGTGGTATAGCTGATATCATGATCTCCTTTGGCACTAAAGGTAACACAGAACCAATTGATTTTACTTCATAAGTTAAATTCTTATATACATAAGGTGGAGTAATTAATTTAACTGTTTTGAATTTTGCTTTATAGAACATGGTGACTTTTACCCTTTTGATGGACCTTCTGGATTACTGGCACATGCTTTTCCCCCAGGCCCAGACTATGGAGGAGATGCTCATTTTGATGATGATGAAGTTTGGTCTGATGATTCTAAAGGTAACAGAAGTTCCTGAGATTATTTGAAATGGTGATAGATGGGAAATTTATCCCTGTTTGATGTTTGTAAACAGGTTTTTTTTTCCTGTTTACTGTTTGTTTATTATTATTTTCACACATAGGAAGCAGAGTTTAACTTCCAGTCATAAATGGAAGTTTAGCATGTGCTTAACATAAATTTTAAGATATAACTATCCTAAGTAAAGTGATTTAAAAAAATTACACAAATGAGATACTGTCATTTTGGCATTTCACTAAGGGCAGCTAGTTCTGATCACAGACTGAAGGGAATTGCCTTACTGAAGCCTATAGAAAACATATTGCAGCTGCACTTTGTCTGCTTGCATTTAATTTGAAAATTCATTACCGTGCCTATTCAGGACAGAGTTTTAATAGAACAAAACACAATTTTTTTCAGCACTGGATTAGGTCACCCTCCTGGCATTAAAACTAATATCTGCAATACTGAAAATAAGATGGACTCTCTATTGCAGGTGAATTCCCAACAAAAAAATGTTCTTGATTTCAGTAGGACCATGACTTCACCCCAGAGCTTTCCTGTGTTGCTAAGAAATTTCAAGAAATTTTAATCTCCCTACATAGCAACACTGTCATATAAGAGTTAGGCTGAACACCAGCTGTGAGACACTAGATCTATTAGGCCCTTATTAATGCGAAACCCATCACAGATCAAAAATGACAAGTAATTATGCCTAGTGGAAAGTGTCCCTGCTCCTGGCAGCGGGGTTTGAACTAGGTGATCTTTAAGGTCACGGACCATTCTATGACTTTTTGAATTATGCAGAATTTTTCCATTTATTCAGTTGTCTCATTCATTGTCCCATATGTTTAAGCAAGGGTTAAGTCAAGGTCAGTATGGTGATGCAAGGAGATACACGTTTACTTTTGCTGTGGTTTGTTATAGGCTATAACTTGTTTCTTGTTGCTGCCCATGAATTTGGTCACTCACTGGGACTTGAACACTCTAGAGACCCTGGAGCTTTGATGTTTCCAATCTACACATACACTGGAAAAACTGGGTTTGTGCTTCCTGATGATGATGTGCAAGGGATCCAAGAGCTCTATGGTAAATCTGTATAATATATAATAAATATCTCCTGTATCATTATAGCCTGCTGCAAATGCACTGCACAGTTACTGTGAGATGCAGATGTTCAACAACATTAATTATGACTGGTTAAGAATGATTCACTGGAACAGGAGATTATTAGACTTAATGATTCAGAGGGAAAAAAAAATTAAGTAATACTGCAGAGCACAGTTGGTTACTGACCTCTCTCCTTTAGTGGTAGGTGATGCGGAGCAGAGTCTTTCTGCTTTTTGACCTGCCAGAAAAGAGAAGGTAAAACAGAGTCTAAAGGTAGAAACAGAACTATCTGTGTTTCATTATGGAAAGAATAAAGCTTTTGGGGACCTTGAAAAGTTGGAATAACGAAAGCAAGTTCATTTAACATCTTTGCAGCACTCTTGAGCTGGAAAGTCCATGAAAATATTTAGCTATAGGAGAGAAAGAGAGAACAGACTTTCCCAGTAAAAGCTTTTTGCCCATCGTATTTGTATTCATCATGCTCTTGGGAGCTCTTCCATGTTCTGTTTAATATCATGATCAACAGAAAGGAAATTAACGTTGTCAAGCTTACATCATATTATATGATTCCAGGTGCTGGAGACAAAGATCCCAACCCAAAACATCCCAAAACACCAGAGAAATGCGATGTAGAATTATCACTTGATGCAATAACAGAACTTCGTGGGGAAATGCTGGTCTTCAAGGACAGGTAAAGAGACTTCCATGTCACAGATGGTCAGTACTGGATAAAGTTGGAGCAAGCAAAAGCACCATTTCAGTTTTTACTAAGGGTTTGGGTAAACATACATTTAAAAGAGTGCAAATCAATATAGATGTCTCTTAAGAAACTGCATTATATATCTTTTTAGGCAGGATTTATAATACAACTACAGACTTGAAAGCCCAGTAATATTATATGAAGATAATATGGCTGAAAAATGCCACTTTGTGTACACATTTTTCATTTCATGGGAGTTTCTTCAACATGCATAAATCTGCTAACATTTATTTGGGTGAAGTTGTACTGCATTCAGGAGCTTCACAAGGTAAAGCACAGCAGTGTTTCTCTTATTCTAAAGGGAAGAAGATTAAAATTTGTTATTTTTTGAGATGATCACTGTGTGAGTGACAGAAATGGTCTGCAGCAAATGACCAAGAGGAAAGGAAAGGAAAGGTTGAAGAGGGGCTCTGTGTATTCAATATTCTATGTTACGATAACCATTACTTCACCAGTAACTTATTTTAACTATAGCACATCAAGGACACTGCTGTTCTACAGTATGACAAGAAACATAAAATACATCTTCTTTTTCTGAACTAGGTTTTTATGGCGACTGCACCCTCAGATGGTTGAGGCAGAACTGGTGTTACTTAAGTCCTTTTGGCCAGAGCTTCCAAATAAAATAGATGCAGCTTATGAAAATCCCATCAAAGATCTTGTGTACATGTTTAAAGGTGAGTTTTCGATTTTTTTTGTTTGCAGAAAAATATGCCTATTTAATCAAGCTCAACAGGTGGTGTAAAAGTAATCAATAGAAGAACAAAACATCCTACCTTCTTCGCTCGAAAAACAAACAGTTGGTTTCACCCCATGCACATCTATAAAGTTTCCAGTGAATTAGGAGATGCACAATCAAGTTAGGATGCCCAGAGTCATGGTACAAATAGTCTAATACCTACTGAGTACGTGACCTAAGAATCTCTTTGTTGTATGAAAATAGGGATCATGGTATGCTCATTTCATTCTGCTCTCAAAGCTGAATGAGCCAACATAAAAGAGTCACCCACACCTTGTTCATATTCTCAGGAAAAAAAGTCTGGGCTTTGAATGGCTACGACATAGTTGAAGACTTCCCTAAAAAGATATATGAAATGGGATTTCCAAAAGAAATGAAAAGAATAGATGCAGCCGTCCATGTTAAAGACACTGGCAAGACTCTCTTTTTTACTGGAAATAAGTACTGGAGGTAAGCTGGAAACAGGTCAGTCTCGGTGTCCCTTGTCATAACCTGTCCAGACGTATGGAAAGATCAGGAGTTTGGTTCAAACCAGGCATTTGGCCATTCCAGTCTGTGGTTTTCATTAATGCTATAGCTGTGTAAAGCCTGTCATAAAGGTGTATGCAAGGCTTTTAAAAAATATGAGCACAGACTGTAAAAGCTGAATGAGTGTAAGGAAATGAGAACAAAGTGCTCTCTCTCAAAGAAGAATTTGTAATATGGTCACGCCTGCTTGACAAAATTCCCATCTTGCTTCCTTGAGTTGCTTGTGTGAGATGAAATGGTATCAGTGCTGTGAGTAAGAAATATCTGTCCCACTCTAGGGTGTCTCTTTTATATTGTCCATGAGTGGGGCCCACAGCCAGGTCTCATGCATAATTAAGACATTTCCAGCCCTTCCCACTATCTCTTGGCCAAGCATCTTCAGGATAGGCTTGTTGTATCTACACATCCAGGTATAATAATCTCCATATAATACATATTTTATAGATCAGTTCTGAAAATGTAATTCTATTTGCTTTGTGCTTATTCCACTTCTTGTGGAGGTGTGCCCTGTGTATTGCCCTGAGTTTTACCACTGCACTAGACAGACTGTTGGCTTGCTTTGGGTGTGGGTAACTTCAAAACATATAAAGGGCACAGTCCAAACCCCCAGGCTCCTTAAATCCCCATAACTTTTTGTCTTTTGTGTTTAATATAGTTATGACGAACAGGAGGAAGTTATGGAAGAAGGCTACCCCAAGCTGATAGAGGAAGAATTCGCAGGAATTGGTGATAAAGTGGATGCAGTCTATGAAAGAAATGGTACATAATCTGATTATGAAACTTGATTACAATTAATTGCCCTTGAAACTTGAGAATAATGTCTTGTAGAAAACTCAGATATTTGTAATTTTAATTTCTTCACATCAACACTTCTGTTCTTGGCTGAATCAGTTTTCTGATCTAAATTGTGCTGTAGCCAAAAAAAAAGAGCTGCTTCTTTGATTGGAGAACCTAAAGCGATATGCTTAATGTAGAAGTATTATATTTTGTCTGTTCCTTCAAATGGAGCCCATCCCTATCCAAACTTTCAAGGACTGTTTCAGAGTCAGAGTCTTAAAAATTAACATGCCAACCCTGTATTTTCCTGATCAAGTGCAGTAAGAATTTGACACACGATTAAAGAATACCAGTTACTTTAAAACTCTGATCCAGCTCTAGCAAGTGGAATGAGGATCTTTAAAAAATTTAGCTCAGCATTCTAAATATGAAAATGTTACATTAGAGTTACTAAAAATGAAAACAAACAAGATAGTTACTATTTTAAGGATAATTTTGATATGAAAACACATTTTTTAGTGTTAATTCTTTTTAACTTTCCTTTTCCTTAGGTTATCTCTACTTCTTCAATGGACCACTGCAATTTGAATACAGCATCTGGAGTCAAAGAATTGTCCGTGTCCTACATACTAACTCCCTATTTTGGTGCTAATTACAGCTGAGTGCCATGTCATAGGCTGCAGAGCAGCTTGTAGCACATGGGAATATTAATAAAGTGGGCATTTAGGTTTACCAAAGGACAGCAAGGTTCTATGAACTAGTACTGGGCTACCTACCACCAAATGTACACTGTATATAGGGCCTTATACAGCTGCATGTCAGTCTGGAATTTATTTAACTTAATAGGAAATGAGAAAATAAATCATTAGCATTTCAAGGGGCATTATACCATTTAAAGTTTGTGTAGTAATGAAGTGAGATGCTGGATGCATCACACATTATCATAAACACTACTAATTCCCAGTACTCGAAGCACATCTATCATCTTTCAAGGATCTCATAGCATGTCCCAAGAAATAGACCTGATAAACCGGGGACTGTTATATTTTTAAACTAATCCTTCTTCCCTTTTTGAAATTCCTTTTAACATACTGGGAATTCAGATGTGTAATGGATGAGTAACACCAGGCAGCAATGATGAATTTAGGGAATTTAAAACTACTCGACTGTATCCCTGTTGAATGGGAATGTCCCCCTGGAAGCAGATGCCCATGTCAACTTTAGAACAAGGAGAAGCTATAGAAGCAGTGAGATGTCATTCCAAAGCAGACAGGAAAGCAGGAAAAAGGTAAAGCACTCCCTGCAGAAATCATAAGCCTGTATGATAGTGGGGAAACCAGAAGGAAGCAGCAACAAGAGAATCACAGAGGTTGAAACCATGCATGATGCTACATGTGGTATCACAGCCCACGTTTTCAGCTGGTGTTAACTGAAGTGACATTTATAGAGGTTATGCCTGTGCTAGGAGAGAACCTGAACATCCAGAGCAAAATATTGAAAAGAATATATTTTTTCACGTTGGCCACTCTTTTAATGTCTATATCAATTGTTTCAGTACATTGTAATATTTTTTGTTTTGTTTTGTTGTAATCAATGCAAATGTTGTCAGACTGTGATTGTTTTGATTTAAAAAAATAATATTAAATAAACTGGAGGAATAAATTGACATTGTGAAATTACTTAATTAAAATTTTATATGCTGCCCGTCGCAGAAGCAATATAGAGCTATAGGACAAAAGAAATCAAGACCCCTAACCTGTGCAGATTTTCACCTCTGTTTGAAAATATGATTTAATCTTTTTGCCCTTCAAGAAAAATAATTATGTAGAAAAGAGGAGAGGAAGACAGAAGAGAGAAAAAAGTAATGACCTCCTAAATCTGCAAAATAAGAGCAAAGTTGGAATTAGTCCTCATCATTACAGAAAGAATGAGAAATTATTAAGAAATACTGGGAAAAACAGTTACACATTTGTTTGAATGTTAAATATTATCAATTAATGAAAACTACACTGTCCTGTTCTGCCTTCTCAATACCAACCCCTAAGTCAATAAATCAGCCAGGCCTACCAAGCAAAGCTCACCAATAATTAACATGTTTAAACAGACATAAATGACCAGGCTTTTCTAGTGATGGGCTAGGTGAGGTTAATTCAGTAGCTCACACAACATAGATGGTTAGTTGAGATAACCTAACAGATTGAGAGATCTCTTCTGAACTTAAAATTGTGAACTAACTAGTTCCAGACCTTAATATGCTTAAAAAAAATGCATGGAAATAGAACTGGAAAAAAACTTTTACAAATAGGAAAACAAAGTGGACTAAGATCAAAGTTCTGTTTTATGATAAAATATTGAGAAAACTGCTGGGGGAAGAGTCAGTACAATTCTCTAAGCTTAAGAAACATAATTTGGTTTAATTACATATAAAAATTTTTGACAGAATAAATAATGAAAAAAATAATGTTTGACATTGGGCTGAAGTTTCACTTAATTACTTGGCAGTGAAATAAGGGTCTGGACATGTAACCTTAGTCCTCATTTTTCTCAGTAGAAAGACTAGGTGAAAAATTGTATCAAAATAATAATGAATCTTCCATAAACGCTAGTTGTTGAGTGTGAGTCTTCTGAGTTTCAAAGGTCTGACATGAGCTGCACTAGATAAGGGAATGAAAAAGTGGACTGGGAAGCAAGAGACATCAATGAATGTCTTTCACATCTATGCGAATTTCTGTTAACATGAACACTTGGCAGGGGAAAAAGGTACTGAATAGAAAGCTGGACCTTCAAAAGCCTTCAGCATGATCATATCCAGCTGCTATCCAGCCCAAACAGACAGATTCCTGTTAGCTGCTCGGCTGACTGGAAGCAGCCTTTGGCACAAGTCCAAGCATGGCTCCAGCTTCTGTGTCCACATCCCCAGCACGAGACAGGAGCTGTTCTGTGGTTAGCTCTACCTCAGCTGAGAAAAGTACCAGGCTGTCAGCTCCTGGCATTTTGTAGAGGAAAAAAAAAATGGAAAAAACTGCTTGTGCTATGGAAGTGGAAGGCTGAGATCAGAGCCAGAGGGACCCTGTTGCTGCTCTCAGCCAGAAAGGAAAACTCTCCACAGTACCTTGTGCCCTGGTACCCACTGCCACCACATGAGAATAACATTGCATAGGTGCCTGGCAGGGACCCAATGGGATATCACCCAAGACCATCAAGAATTGAAAAGAAATGTGTCTTTTTCCCAAGGCAGAGACTGAACTGACTGCTTTCCCTGAGATGTGAATGAAGAAAGGACCACAAGGAAGCTGAAGCAGCTGTCTCCCAGGATGTAATATAAGCAGAACTCATAACTTCCCACCAGCTTGCTAGTTTTTATATGGAACTACACAAATCCACCTAATAGCAGGGAATGGCCTGAAATTGTGTCAGAGAGGTTTAGGCTGGATATTAGAAAAAGGTTCTTCACCCAGAGGGTGGTTGGACACTGGCACAGGCTCCCCAGGGAAATGGTCACTGCCCCAGCCTGGCAGAGTTCAAAGAGGTGTTGGGACTATGCTCTCAGGCACAGGGTGTGACTCTTGGGGATGTCCTGTGCAGGGCCGGGAGTTGGACTCAATGATCCTTGTGGGTCCCTTCCTACACAGCACAGTCTGTGAATCTGTAATTCTGTGACTAGTACATGAACAGTTATTGATAAACGTGTCTTTTATATCCATGTTGATGTCTGGTAGGAATGATCATTTGAAGGGGTAGAAAGCATAAGTCAAGACAAGGAATCTGTCAGATGCTCCTCAGGGAGCTTTCTGTACTGGTTAAATGATCCTGAACAAGTAGGACTTAGAGGATGCAAATACATATTCCAGGTGAGAAAAAAAAGTGAGCAAACATCATTTAAACTTTTCAAAGTGAGAAACTAGGCAACACTGTAAGAGTTTCCATGAACTACATGCGATCTACTAGTAGCTGAGAAACTTGAGAAGGAATTCAGTGTTCTGAAAATGCTTTTTTCCCCTTAGCATAATCTCCAGAAACCCGCCTTGCAGACACTAGATGGCAGTGACAGCTTTGCTTCTTGGAGATTCTGCACGGAACCAAAAATGATAATGGTGGGTGAGGAAGACACAGGTAACTATAGTGAATTCTTACATTATGTGAAGATATAAAAACTTCTGACACTAATAAGAAGAATTTAATTTTTTATTCTATTGAAATGCAGATCTCTGATTAAAAAGTTAGGATATTACAATGTTCGGGAAGCTTCTAGATATATTCACTATCAGGGCTACTAATATTTTAGTCTTTTCTGGAATTCAATCCAATACACTTAAAACAGTATCCTCTTGTCCTAGGCACAATGCAATCTCTTAGTCCAACCTCATTCATTGGAAAATTACACATACACAGACATAGACATGTTCTAACTGTCTGGGAGCATGGCAACCTTTCAGGATTCTTCTGAGTCTGGAGAGGAGAACTTACTGTTTCAGTATTTTTTTTTTTCAGGTTGACTAAACAAGGATCTAGACCTCAGCCTTCAGTCTAGCTCAAAGAATTGTACATTTGCTTATGTTGTGATGAGTGTGTATTCATCTGTCCTGTTGGAGATGTTTTCTCTTTACACATGTACAATTAAACAGTACTCTTTGGAAAGACTGATGGCCCACTAACCAGAAAGCTCATTTGGGATGTAGGATCAAGACCTTCTGTCAGTTTTGTTTGGGGGTTTTTCGCAAAAAGTGGGGTGTCTGCACACATGGTGAGTCCACACCAGTTTTGTGGTTTGATGGTTGTGCTGCTTCTGATGAAAAACGTTTTCAGAGAAAACCTTGGTAGTTCTCCCTAAGATCATGCAGAGGGTACAAAGCCCATGGAGACTCCATCCGGCCTGGGATCTTCCTCTTTCCTGCTTAACACAGGGGATGTGGCTGCTACATCCATTTTAGTCACAGCCTTTCAATTCCATACAGCAGGCAGGGCTGGCACTCACTTCACCTATCTTCCACATGCTGTTCTATGGAGGGTGTACTCTGCCCCCACCCCCTTACCCACAGGAAATGGATTTTCTTCTAAGGAAACTCTAACCGGGCAGAGACAAGCAGGTTTCAGTTTCTTTTTTAAACGTCACATAACGAATTTCCTACTGCCGCAGAAATACAGGATGCTGCATTTCTGTGTGTATTGGAGTGAGCCATCCATGTTGTGCCTTGACGTTCTGCTGGACTACACCAGGGTCCTCCTACCACCGGGCAGGAGGAGGCTGATGGAGCAGTATCCTCAGAATGGTCACTGCATACTGCTTAGCCTCTGCTGGACCTCACATGATCCTGTTCTGCTCTTCTTAGAAGAGGGAGATGGGTCATTTCAAGGGTCAACTGTTGCTTTCTCAGCCCAAATGACATTATTACAGCACTCTGTAAGTTCATCACACCCTAGGAAGAAAGTAAGAAAAATTTATTTTTATATCTGAATGATATGTGTTGTCTGAGTATATTCTTCACAGCAACACAAAAATGATATAGCCCTCCCCAGAGTCTGTCATCCCAAGAAGAACCTGTGAAAGTCTGTTGGGAATCAGACATGTCTGAAAGGTCTGGAGCTCACAGTGTCCTTCCCACTATCTCTTTATCTAGCAAATGTCCTTTTCAGACTCGGCTTGGACTTGTGTCCTGAGCATGTCCCCCATTGTGCCCCATCCTGAGATGGGCAAGTAATTTAAGCACTGTCAGGAACTGCTATGCAGCAACAGCCTGGCACTAAGCTAGTGAGCATTTGGGAGGAAGCAGGTGCAAGCCAGTGCAGTTGTGAGGAGGGATCCATTCTGGAGGTGCTTTTCCTGGGCTGTTTGCTGGTGTCCCTTGCTGGTCTGCACAGGCAGTCCACAGTCTCTGTCAGGAAGGACATGGGCAGTTGTAGCTTTGATTGGTGGAGTCAGTGCTGTTGGTAGTGGGACCAAAATGATTTAGGTGACCTTGGTAGATAACCATGACCTCAGGGTCCCAGCAGCCAAGGCATAGCATGCCTATACATGTGTCCCTGTCCATTGCAGGGGAGTTGGAACTGGATGATCTTGTAAGTCCCTTCCAACCCAAACAATTCAATGACTCTATGGTTCTATGAATACATTAATGGTTCCAGGCTGTTTTCGGGTGAATTGGGAGAATTTAACACACGAATCTTACCCCTGGTCCAAATGATGTGCTCTTTTGCTATAGCACATGGGTGTTATAATGGCAAATAAATCATGCAGAGCTGCATGATGGGGTCAAAAGATATCGGTGGTGTAGAGAAGACAGGGTGAGACAAATGCCAGAAATAAACTTGTTCATGGAAAGCTGCAAGGACCCATGGGATAAGACATCATCTTTGAGGTCTCCCAAGGCAAACTGCAGTACAGGTAAGCCAGGACCATTGGAGTGGTCTGTGCAGTGCCACAGAGTGCAGTTTCAACAAGGGGCAGCCAGGATGTGGCCAGGCAGCTGGAACAACTGAGATTGGTAAAATGCTTGCTCTCCTTTTAGCTACATATTCTGATCTGTTGGTCTCAGTTGATTAGATTAGACCCTGCAGGCAAAAACCACAAAGGAAAGCCATTTTCACTATTCTGGCAGGGCCTAAACACGAGGTTGGTTTATGCCTCAAAGTAGCCCAGAGATTTAGCTGATGGCTGGGCTATCCATCTGTAGTTTCCAGAAATCACCCAAGGGCTCTTTATTGTGGAAAATTTGGGTCTGTAACACTAATAATTTAGCACACCATTTTATCAAGAAAATGCTTTGGGAAGATTTTTGTAGTTCCAGTGTGGATATTCTCCACCAAAACACAGGGAAAGAAGCTCCCATATGGTCATTTGTTGATCAATTACCTTGTATATGAGAACAGATTTCCAACTGAGGTCAATTCCAAATTTAGAGAAACAAAAATTAAATTACACTCTCAAAAGTATCACAGAAATGTCCTGTCTAAAATTCTGTTGAAAATCATGGTGCAAGAAATAAAATGCACCCAGGTCTATCCACACTGATAGAAAACAGTGAATGACATTGCAACCAAGAGATAGAGATCTATAACTGGAGAATGAGGATGTAGAAAGATATACAAAGCAAGTGATAGCATTGATTTATTTCCAATTACTGTATTTTTATAATTATTAGTAGTATCTGAAGTGTGGATATTAAGAAAGAAATAATCAATAAGAAGCCTGATAGGATCTGAACCAAAATTCAAACAAAACAGAAATCTTAACATTGGCTTCACTTGGTTTTGGTTTAGAGAATAGTTGCCCAGATAACAGCTGCTTTGCAAACAGCTTGGGCAAATCATTGCTCTCAGATAAGCAGTCTCAAATCTAATAATGGTTTGAGAGAAGATGCTACTAACTTATGTTTTGGAAGAGCACCTGGATCTGGTACCGTTCAAGCTTTTCAAAAAAGGACAGCAAAAGTCCTTTGGCAGTTTTCTGCTGAGTGCCAAGGAGGAAACAGGCAGCTCACAGCTTTGCATTCAGGAATTTTCTGTGCTATGTTCATGAGACTTAGAGTATACACTCTCTGAGTCATTTGATGCACAAAGTAAATATCAGATGTGGGCTCCTTCTCCCTCTGGGAGGCTGCACAAGCATCAACTCCAGAAGGAAAATGCTTGTTGAAATTTCAGGCTCAAACAATCCAGTGCTGTGCATGCAGCCTTAAATAAACACTGGAAATTTTAATTGTTATGATTCTTCTTGCTCTCATCCATAATGGAAATGAGCAGTAAACAAGATCCTGTCCTGTGATATTTCAAGCGCTGCTGAATTTTTCATTGTTTTTCTTTAGTTCTTTCTTGCATAGATGTAGGCGTTCTTAATATGCACAATCTCAACTGAATCTCAGATTTAAAATAATACAGTAATCTCAACAGATTTTTTGTGTTCATTATGGAAGACTACTCCCCTATGATCTCTTTTTAAACTATTGTCCTAGTTCACTGACTGTGTCATGGTTCTTATACCAAGAAACAGTAAATAAGAGGACCTACTTTCTGTAAGTTGCTTGTTTATGAATTTTTAGTGGAGCTCTTACTTGTTTTAACTTTAAAACTGATGTTACAGTTTCTTGCCCTTTGATGTGAGCAATGTTTTTTAATTCTCCTGACAGTTTTGGCAGACTTTTTTTCTTGCTATCTGCTTTGTAAGCCTGTGCGACCAGAACTAGACACAATATCTAGGTCAGACTGAATCAGGTCATTATGTTTCTAGAATTATCATTAATCTCTTCCTCTACACTCTATAGCCTTCTTTTTTATAGACATGTATTGGTTTTAGTTGTTATAACGGGTTTACTTTAATCTCAGTTATCCGAGATACCATCTAATAAGGAAAGACAAGCCACAGAAAACACACATTTAAGAAATTCCTCCAAAATTACAGGAAAATAAGCAGAAGTCAAGGATACCATCGGTATTGCTTCAGTGATTAGCTATCTTCAATTTACCATCTCCTCTGTGTTTACTGAAGGTCAGAGATTTACAGTTCAATATGCGTCAACACCAGCTGGCAGTACTGAATCACAAAGAAGCCCAGCCGTCCTTTTATGAGGGAACCACTCAGGAATAAAGTAATAGATGTTAGTGTTAGACAAAGACAGACGACTGTGTGAAACTAGGAATTATTTTCCTTCCTCCAATATATCTTACGTCAGGGTACTCCCCACTCAGATTACTGTGCCAAATTTATGATGCCAGGTTTTAGAAAATGAGTTTAAAAACAGCCAGAAGGCAAGAAATGTCGCTGCAAATACACTTCTCGGAAGCAAAGGATCTGGGAAAACAAACTACTTTATACACAGGGTAGAGATTTAATGAATGTATGGAATGCAACCTTTGGGGTACAGAATAGGAACAAACTGTGGCAACAGGAAAAGGGGTAAGGTTACTGCTACCAGTAAACTCCACCAGTCTGTTATCCTTACAAGGGAGGATACAGGAAAGCAAAACTCAAAGGAGCAAGAAATGTCAAGCCAACCTTTAGAAATATGTGAGACCTAGAGCTTTGATCCAATGCTGAAATGCATGCACAGATTAAATCACCAGTCATGGCAGATTAGGCTACAAGATTATGGGGCTGTAATTCCACAACCACCACCCCCTGACACACCTTATAGCAACCACAGCTGTGTAGGTGGCACAGATGTGTTTAGGCTAGGAGAGGGTAGACTCAATTTTGACGAGATGATATAATCAAAACAATCCTCAGTATTATTTCTAGCAATACAATTTTGTTACTGAAAATAGTATACATGTAAAATATCTATTTCTTAAAATATCCAAATGACATAATTTGCCTCACTTCCTCTGTGTTAGATGACTAAACAACACACCGTGTGTCTGCATAGCCAAGACAGAAGTTGCAAGGCGATATGATAGGGTGATTACTGTATCATTAGTGACTTGCCTTGAGAATGACCAAAAGAGACTCTTGCTTCTTCTGAAATGCTAGGGCTGAAGCAGAGATAGGCTTTAGGGGCCACACAACTCCAAGTAAAATGCTTTCTGTTTTAGAGCAGACATGCTCTTTCTGGTGGACCAGGGAAAAGCAGTCTTCATAACTCCAGTTTGGGATGAGTCAATTCCTCCTCCAAAGATTTTATGCTCCAGGAGATGTAACGCACAGTGAGCTGGCAAATATAACCACAGCAGCCCACGAGCAGAGCTCCAGCCTGCAGGAGTCAGGGCCCATCCATGGTGTATGTCTTTTCCCCAAGTTTGGATGACATGCTGTTGGTTGGAGAAGCCAAAGACAGAGACAAGGACCACCCTGAAGAGGGCCTGGCAGGGAGCAGGGAAGGGAGGGCGAGTGATGGACAGGGAGGGAGAAGGAGGGGGGGACTAGCTCAGACTGCCCTGGACTGTGGGGCCGCTCAAAGCTGTGATGCATCCCACTCATACAGGAAACGTGGAGCGGGTTCTTTGCTGCTCAGTTTCCTTTCTATGGAGATACAGTTTGTGCTTGATTTGATTCCCAGAGGAAACTGGAACTGAGGGCTGGGAATTTGCTTCCAGACCACTTTGCTTAGATGTAGGGAAGATGCTTAATTGTCCTGCATTTCTTAGAAGTCTCATTGAATGGCATGACATTGTATCTTCAAATTTTAATATTTACTGAGTTGTTACCTTGTTACTGAGTTTTTAGATGATGGTCTATATTGGACCTTTTGCTGAGAAAGCAGCAGACTCCTAGAAGGATCTGGAGAAAGAAAAGCTTTCCAAGCCTGCCTGTTTATTCTCTCAGGACTGTTTTGGGAGTCAGGCTAAACTCTTCCTGTTTGAAGTTTCAGAGAATGAAGGATGAGTTATTTTTGTATAAACAACAAACATTTTCCATGAGCTAGCTGGTTTACTAGATCCTGCGTTCTCAAAAGGAGAGATTTACCAGGTCTTGGTGTTCAGTTCTAAATAATGTATTTTTCTGCAAAAAAATTCTGTTGCAACTCAACACAAGCAATGCCAAGGAAAGCCATGTAACCCCTTGTGTGAGATGAACTAAGAAGCTTTGGATGTTGTGTTGTCTTCATTTGTTCCCATTACAATGACAGGAGAGAAAAGAGCAGAGTGGTAGTGATCATGCCAGAGATGTGCCTTCATAGGCAGAGTCATTGTGGTCACTCCCACAGCTTATAACATAAAACATTTTTAAAATTTTACACTTCTGGGGTATCTGAGATTACATTTCAAAGTCACTTAAACAGCTAAAACACATTAAAATCCAAACCATTTTTCTGTGCAGGTCTGAGAAAGTGGCTCTGCGCCATATGCTTGGCAGTATTTTCATTTTTTTTCACACTGGAGATCATCACAAGCAACTGTTGGGTTTTTTCCTTGGGAATATTCCAGATTTATTGTGTGGGTGTAGGACACGTCTCTCATGATCCCCTTGACTAGTCTGCTTCCTCACTTTGAATCATTAGATATTTCCATTAAACAGATTGCACAGATATAATTTTATTTCAGCTCTCAGGTGCCACAAACCCTTTCTCATTTGCTGTGTCAGGCATTCTTGCTTCATCTGGCATGGAGTAAATAGCAAAGACCTGGAGGGCCTTTCTGCACCCAGCAAAAGAACAAACACGCCAGGCTGTGTTATGTCATGCAGCAGGAAATAACGCTTGCTAGAACTTGAACGGAGATTAATATAGTTTGGATTAGTGTTGAAAGAGCAGCTTTAGTGCCTTCCCTGATACGTGATTTCTGTAACAGTATCTGCATTTGGATGTCATGGAAGCTAGGAGGATTTCCATCCTGATTGGATCCCCTGGGCTCAGCTGTCACATAAATGACACAAATTAACCATCCCATTCCTCCCACCTTGCCCACCCCCCAGTGACTTAAAATTTTTCATGTTGTTTAGTTTCAAAGGCTTTCAAAAGGAATTCAAGTATCATCCAGTAAAAAACACCTGCAGGTAAGGAGATGTAACATGAGTGTCCTGAGATTTCACCAAACACTTCTCAGTTACACTCTTGTCCCCAAACTACCTGGCAGTGTACATGCGATAACGTGTGATGGCAGATGATGGAACGTAAGGGACTCACTTATTTGAAATAATGACTGCAAAACAGTTAATCAGTGAAGGAAGGTATAGGACAACCGTCAGGGCAGTAAGTAAGAGAAAATATAAACCTAGAAAAGAACGTCCACTGGCATAAAGACTTTTTTCAGCAGACCAGGAGAAATGCTTCCACGGTGTTACAGAAAAAATGAAAAAAATGAGCTAGGTATGTAGCAGAAAGAAGGAAAATATTTTGTGCAATGCACCAAAACTACAGGATAAATTGCAAAACTCCTTTTTTCATACTTAGCTGTGAGATAAAAATAGCAGAAGCAGCACATTGGAGTAATTACTTCTTTATTAATAGTGAATACTTCTTCTGTCCATGTAATCACTTCTGAGTTAATGTAATTTCTTTTATTTGCATTCATTGGACCAGGGTTGACTTAAAATCAAATAACAGGGGTATCATGCATGTAATTTCAATTTGAGCATAAGGTGAGGTATCTTTCAAGTAGAACTGATTGACTGTGAAAGAAAAATAAATTCTTCTTTTAGAAAGATATAAATTATTTTTGGTTAAAGAATGAGTTTGGTTTTAGTAACTATTTATTGAAGTGAAGGCAAAACCCAGTGACTTCACAATTAGTTTCCAGAACTCTGGCAGCCTTGGTGCCATGACCACTTCCCTGGACAACCTGTTCCAGTGACCAAGAACTATCTCAGTGAAAAACCTCTTCCTGATGTCAAATCTGAACTTCCCCTGATGCAGCTTCATTCCATTTCCTCACATCCTGTGGCTGGTCATACTGGCACCATGAGTTATGTAACTGAAAAAATTTTCGCCTTTGTTACAGAAACAAACAAAACCAGAAACAAACTAAAACATTTTCTGGCTAAATGCATAAAGAAGGTAGAAAGATTTGGCTGTTATTGAAGGTAGATTAATGTTCTAAATAAGGACAACACACTTCATTCATATTCATAAGCTAAACCTGACTTACATTGCCTAAGGGACTTTGGTTATTTTGCAATCTTGTTCCCTTTTTGCCTAATCATGGGGTATCCCTGAAGTTGTACAAATTGCTTAATCATCTCCACTGTTCAACAGTGGCTCACTTCTTCAGGTATCTCCTTTCGTGCAGATTGAGGACTGAGCCTAGCAGAGGTAAAGGGCTGAAGCCATCATGACCTTGAATTGAATACGGTATTAAGAAGAGGAATCTGCCTTACATCTGCGCTGGACACGTATTCCCAGTAAGCACATGCCAGCCTTTGGGAGGCCAGGTGTGCTCCTATGATGCTGAGTCGGGGTGTTACTGGGGTCCCCTTCACAGAGCCTTCTCTTTGCGTGGACACCAGCTTCTTACCACATCGTCTAACTTTTACCAGTGTAACAGCCTCTAAAGGAAATGCTAAGCCAGATGTAAAATTATCCTCTGCTTCCCATTTAGTCAATGAAGAAAGGTAGACAGAAAGTGATTCGCACCACTAATACTTCAACTTCTGTCTGAAGACATCTGTTTTTCTTCATTGACTGCAATTAGCAAACTGGATGACTGCTCTTAACCTAGACATATCTATGAAGATGCTACATTTATGAAAAATTTGTCTTAGATTTAGCCAGGTTTTTGACTTTTACATGTAACAACCTTGGTTTTTTATCTTTCTTTTAACCAAATTACTAGCATTCTGGTCTGTTGAAGTATTTTTCAAAGTTTTTATTTTTGGGGCATCCAGTTTCTTTTCACCTTTGGACCCTCAGAAAATTCCGATCCCCACTCATTCAAGTACCTGAACTTTTTACTCCACCTAACTTCTGATAAATTCATTGATTTTGCCCAGTGAAAGTCAGGATGATATGACTTAATCAATCAATGACATTTCACATTTTGTAGTCAGCTCTTCATTGGTACTTAGCAAAGTCCAAGCCAAAATGGAAATACTTCATAATGAGGGCACTGATTACTGAAAATCACCATGTTGTCTATAATATCAAGGTCCATCTGGACCCTGCAGCTGTTTTTGTTAGGTTGAGGTGAGTCCTTCTGGTGAAACATAAATGTTTAAACCCATGTCATCCCCTTTGGGCTTATGGTTTTGTTAAAGCAAAGAAACAGAATATTCTTATAAAGCTCTTTTAATGTATTTTAAGTGTGTGCGTTAGGTGAGATGAATCACATTCTCTGTATGCTAATCTTTCAAAAGGAATGATCTAACACTAAGGGAAACCAATCTCATTCACAAAGAAGATTTTCATAGCTTTTATTTCTCTAAAAAGAATTCCAAACAGTATGTTCAGAATCTACACAAGGATCTCAATCAGATCCTCAACTGCACATAATTTTGGTCCAGATAAATTCCTTGTCTTTTGAAGTGACTTGTTTGTTTTTACTCCGTCACATCATAACGCTTAAGGCTAACTGATCATCCCCTTCATGCTTCTCACACCAACCCACAATATGCACACATCAATAATTATGCTCCACTCACAATTTTGTTCTGTGATGATACTGTCAACTTTGGCCTTGGATTCTTGTTCTGAGATACTATCTTCTATATTTGGAAACATGCAACATTTTAATACTTGGTGTCTCTGTTTACAGTAAAAAAATAAAGATGAGTTGAGTTTAAAAAAATCCAGAGTTAAAATTCAGAACTATTATGGAAGAGAAAAAAAATTAAAAAGGATTGGGCAGAATGTATAAAATAAATAACATAAAATAGTAAAAAGGAAGAAAAGTGATATGTTTGCTTGCAAACAATTGTTTTGAATAAGTGAATCTTCATTGTACAAATATTTTCAAACTACACTTGAAGACTAAAAAATCAGATGATGCAGAAAGATTCAGGAAGCCTCTGTGGTCAATAATGCTTTTGGACAAATAATGTAGAAGTGTGGGAAAAGACAGAAAAAGCCAAATTTTAGCTGTTACTGATAACAGGGAAATGGAGGTAAGGCAGATCTCTGTTGAGGGATTACTGGATTCCACCTCTTTCAGTTTTGTCTTTTCTCACATAGCTTTTGCAATTACAAAGAAAATAAACAGCCCAGGGTGATCAATATTATGCAAGTGACAAATCCATATTAAGCCATCAGTTCAGCATTCTAAAGTGACATCTCAGCAGACTCCACCTGAGCTTGTAGGTCCATCTCCTCTGTTCTGGCAGTGGCTGAGGGAAGATGAGGGCAGTGGCTTCTCTGCCAAGTGCAGGATGCCACCTGTAAGGGCTGGCAGCTGCTCCACAGGCAGGCTCTGCTCCTGGGATGGGGACTGAGGAGCCTGGGCTGTGGCACAGCACTGGGAGAAGGAGGGAAGGAGCCTTTTCCTGACTTCATTTAGGTACCAGCTTTGGCAGCTACCATGGCTCATGGGGCAAGTGTGACCTGTGACAGTCAGAAGAGACTACACCGGGGTTACTCAGCTGGCAGGGACAGGGTGGGGGTGACTGACCATGGGGTTCAGTGCCCAGCCCAGCCCAGTGCCAGGTGCCACACTGCAGGCAGAGCCCCTGCCACACCCAGGCACCCTGGCTGACAGCACCTGTGAAAGGGGTCGTTCTGGAGCAGGGAGGGCATGGCAGTTCAGCCACAGAAGGGCACACTGTACTTTCCAGGACCAGTGGGTGACCCTCTGTTGACCTGGGTAGGTGTTCCCAGGAGGCTTCCAGTGGGTGCAGAGCATTTGCCTACGTGACACACATGAGGTCCTGCCTCACCTGAACTGATACCAATGACACTGTTTATGAAAGTAGATACGCCCCAGACTCAAGGAGATACACAGTGAGTATTTTCTCTCAAGGAAATTCCCTGAACAACTACTGGCCTTAGCTACTTCTTGGGAAGGATCAGTGTCCAGGCTTTTGTTAAAACATGTGTGATATTCAGAATATTCCCCTATCCTACTGGTGTTTCCTCATTCCCACAGACTTATGTCTCCTGGGCATTGTTGAGTCCCCACCAGATGAGTCCTGCAGGGTGTGGAAGTGGGTACATGACTGCTTCAGCAAAATGCAAATTCTTCCCAGTATTTTTTGCTCCAGAACAGAGCCTCAAGCAGATATTACTAGTTGAGTCACTGTGCTAAATAAATTGTAAACACCTGAGTCATGCATTATTTTAATGTTCTTACAAAAGCATTAGGTTCAAGAAAATTGATATGGGTTACTGAGATAAAATGACATTTCAACAATACAATTTAGGTTAAATGCTCCTTTCTTGAAACGCCTGCTGGGAGTCACTGAGATCTGTTTAATTCCACAACTGAAGTATGATATCAATGACTGCACTGAAGAATTTTTCCTTAAAAAACTCTCCAGAAAAATTAACTAGATATGTTTCTTTTATTGCCATGAGGACAAGATGCTATAGGACAATGAAAATCCTATTGCTCTTGCCACATTATTCTTTGTTTAACAGAAGACAAGGTGTTTTTTCTTTTTTTATTATCCTTCTTGTACCAACACTGTAATTTATGATTGATCACATTATATCTTGCAATCTATAAATTGCTTGTGAGCAGAACACACTCTTGTCTGTGTTTGCCATTCCCTGTGTTAATGAGTTGGTGGTTAACATGACAGCCAGCTGGTTTTGGCACTAGCTGTTTTACTAAAAGGAAAAATAAAGAATTGTTTGTACAGCTGCACAAAAATGTGGAATGTCTCTTGTGGAAGGCCTTATGTCACTGTTATAAAACTACTTTTACGGTCAGTGGACAAACAAAGGAAACTCTCCAGGGGTTGGTTCACTCCACCTTAAAGGAGTTATTTCAGGCAGTTTCAATGCATTATGTTCCCCAGGTACCTCTTGAGAGCAATGGGAGCTGCACTGCCAACAAACTCTATCCCTGTCTTTACCTAGATAAAAGCACAACTGAAGCTCATCTTTGTTGTGCTGGGATCTTGGTACTAACGAAGGACATGACTGCAGCAATACACTCCAGTCCTCTAAAGCAGTTTGTCTGCAGGTACAATGTGGGAGCCCTGAAGGCGGAGAATATTTCCCTGCCTGTTCTGAAGGGTTCTACCCCCCTGGACAACACTGTATTTGA
>VZRO01003733.1:691011-781418 GCA_013397915.1 Daphoenositta chrysoptera
CATTCTACAGGCATTCTGCTGCACTTCTCTGCTGTGTGTTGTGTCTGGGTCATGCTGGTGACCTTACTTCTCTGATAAGACTTAATAAACTATCTTAAAGCAGAGAGTGCTGAAAGTTTCTTTAAAATTGCTCCCCCGTTAGGGGAAAAAACCTCGCTAAGAGACACAGCTAAGCCAGGGAAGCAGGAGTCTACAGTACAAAGGCCTCCCTTCAGGTTCTTCCTCCTTCAAGCTCTGCTAGTTCAGTGAAGGAATATCCTCTCAGTAATCCCTTTTCCTGTAAATTATCTCCCCTCAAAGGTCAACTCTGCATCCAGAAATCTAATTTTTTCAAGGAATGTTTAGGGTAGACAGGACAAGGCAAGGTGTATAAGCAGCTACTGTAGTTGTCTGTCTCTCCTTCTCTCCATCTGCCTTTGGGCACAAAGACAGCTTGTGCTTAAGTTTCCTTTTTAGCTGTGACAGATGAAATCACAAGTGCTGCTTTGAGTGTTGGTCTTTCCCTGCTCTGATGGATGTGATTATTGCAGTTTGGAGGTTGCAAGGTAGTTTTTGTCAAAGATTGCTGCTTTCATTTTCTTTGCATTAGAACTGCGTTTCAATCTTTCGTGTATGCCTGAGAGCCATTATTCATCTGTAGCATAATACTGTGGTAGGAAGGATGTTGTCCTGATCCAAGCATAGGAAAAACAGACTGTGAGAGAGAAACAACAGAGCTTTGAACTTTATTCTTTCTCCATAATTGCCCATCTACATGCCTCTCTTTATGCTGGCTGTGTTGCTCTGTGTATGAGGTAGGTTCATAAGTAAAGAGCACGGATGGATGTGTGCATTATCTGTGGCACCAGTGTATGGTTAGAAACTACATATTTCTGTTTCTGAGCTCTTAGCTGAATATTAGTGCTCTTTTATATGCTGTGTTTCAAGGAAAAAAATTTTTTTTTCCTGTCAAATTCAAAATATGTGTTACAAGCAATATCTATTTGATTGGATTTCATGCCTTAATATTAAAAAAATAGATTAAAAAATAATTTGTAAAATCAGAAATCAAAATTTACCAAGTTCAGGAGAAAAACTATATTTAATATTTTCAGTGCTCTTGCCACTCAACAACCCCTTCTGAATTTAATGTGGTTTAAACTTTTTTTAAATAAGCTCTTTGCTTTTATTTGTCAGCTTTCAGCAGGAAATGGTTTCTAACTATGTGAAGTAATAAGTGGTGTAGAAGTTTCAAAGAGCTAAAACATAATGTGGGAAATTTTGGGTGGTTTTGACTAGAATATATTTTAAAGGGAAATTTTGTTGTTGGAGGAAAGAAAAACAAGGAGTTGCCAAGCATATGAGAAATGATGAAAAATTCTCTATTAACAATTTAAGAGTCTTGTATGATTACTTTTAACACATATTCAGTGACTAACTCATATTCCATATTATGGAATTTCTCAAGTGGGCAGCAATTTATTTCATTTTCTGCCCAACTACGATTTTTATTCAAATTGAACCATGTTCGAGCCATTATTGCAACAGTAGAATTTCTTCACTCTGCCATCAGTGAAATCTCTATCAACACCAGAGAAAACTCAGACCACATTCTTTCTTACTTTACATACAATGAACAATCTTTCATGTCATTTATACATTTTGTTATTTACATAAAATGAACAATCTTTCATGTCAATTATACTTTTCCTAATTTTGTCCTACAATAACATGTATGTCCTTAAATAACCATCAAAGGAGACAAGAAGTCCTTTCTTTGCAGTACTCAGTAACAATCTACACACAATACCTCTTTTCAGAAGACATAAGCCATGGAAATAATTGCTAGATTTTATATTAGAAGATTGCTTCAGATATATTGGGATCAATTCTTCTTTGAAAAAAAGTGTTTTTCCTCACCTTTGCATTTTCCTGGAATATAAGGGAAGATACACCTGTTTCTTGAAGAATGTTGACAGGTCAAAACAATGAGGGTTTTCAAATGAAAAAGAAATTAAGGTTTTAAATGTTTCTGCTCTCCTTTCATTGCATGTCTTCAACTAACAATAATATGGACAACAAGAAAAAAATTCCCTTTATTCTTTATTCCATCTACTGTGAATAGAATAATACCTCTATTTTGCTGCCTTTTTAATTGCTTCACAAATATTATTTGTGTTCTCAAGCAGAATGAGAAGAGACTTTATGACATAGATTTAGAGAAATGAACTAATGATCCATTTTACACAGCATCCCAGTTCTGACAAAATAAAATTTGGATACTGCAAAGACAAATTCCCTACGGGGTAGTTCCTTTGAGAATTATAGTGTTTGAAAGGATAATTCTGTGTCACCTTGGACAATTCTAACTCTGTATTTTGCAGTGAAAGTCCACAGATCAATAACCATTTCAAGAAAGAGTAAATTATGGGAAGAAAAAAATGTAAAGTATATTAAAAAACCCACAGCCTATTCCCCTTGGTGTTTTGATATTTGTAACTCTAATTAAACTGAATCTGCTTACTGTTTTTTAATATTGTAGGTATCTATTTGCTAAATTGCATAGGTGAAAGAAACTCTTATTAGATAGCAAAATGTTCATGCCAGTAAAAATATTTTTTGAGGGTGTGAAAGAGAACCAGATGACTTTAGAATCAAATGCAATATTAGATTATTTATTCAGAGTTTTGCTACAGGTGTATCATTTAATCCCTGTAGGCAAAGGTAGTTGCTATATGTGGGGCTGAAAAACTGTATACTAAGAGACAGGTAAGGCTAACCAAAATTTCCCTGGGAAAATAAATAATATTATCGTTATCTGTGGAAAATAAAAGAGATAGACAAATTTTGACCTGTAGACAGTGGGTAGAATAGTGACTGGGAGGGTGCTCATGATGTGCCTTAATCATGAGTGTGTTGGTGCTGAGGGTTTTGGTATTGAGCACAGCCATGTGGTTTGGTGTCCAATGCATCTGTGAAAGACATTGTGTAAGTCTCCCTTAGTTTACCCCAGATAACTACTAAGACTGTATGTGGTGCACTGGGTGAAGTGCCTTCCACCACAAGAAGTTCACATGTGATCTGGAAATCATAATGGGTTTATGATGAAGTGTTTACAGTAAGAGCAGAGGAGATGCACTGACAAGCTTTGTGTGTCTTGTAAATGCATGATCTAGGGAAAAATGAGTCATTCTGAATTACACAGTTGCCTATTATTTGATTCCCCAAAGTCCATGACAACCCACAGCACTTCCTTCTGTTCTTATACACCTGAACAACTTCTCTTAAGTCTGGGAACAGTTTAGCAGGTCTTTAGCATGTGAAGTAATATCCTAAAGCATTTTGGAGAGAAAAGACTGTGATCAAGTCTTACAAAACTGTAGTGAAGCAACATCCTGATGAACCTTGTTTTTTTTAATTAGCTGGAGGCCACTGGGTAATGATTTCCAATGAAGTCGTGTTGAGTCCAATTCCTTGAGAACACTGTAAGTATTAAAAAGTAATTTAATTTAATATCTGAAACCTAATCCTTGATCATGTTCATGACTGAAGATGCAGGCTTGGCAATTGTGCCATCCTCAGCAGTGACAGCTGGAGAAACTACTGCCCAAAGCCTCTTCCTCTGCTCTACAGCAGAGCCCATCCCTCCCTCACACACTTCGTTCAGATCGCTGGGATTTGATTAGCAATTAAAGTGACAAAGGTTTAATAGCTCAACGTATTTTGGGTGAGGTAACATGAATTCATCTTAATACCTCAGCTAGATGTTCAGTAATCCCTGTGCAAGCAGATAGTGGTGAGCTGGAGGAACCCTCTGATGGAAAGTGATGTACTAAGTAGTAATTTCATCTCTGCTTTGGCCTGAGTCTGCATGCTTGAGATCACAAGTGGTTCTCTGTTAACTACAAGAATCACTTGTTCAAATTAATTTTTTTCAAACAAATTAAATGGATTGTGAATTTAATATTTGCAATATTTATTAAAATGCATCTTTTTTTTTAAATCAAGAATCATTTTGGAATTATGTTCCAAGGCAGTTTAATGTGTTAACTGTGATGTTTGATTACTTAAACTGGTATTCAAAATAAGAATATTCTTTGGTATTCAAGAGTCAATGGGATGTAAAAAGCTGATTAATTACTTTCAGCTTAGCATTTCCCCAAATGCTCAATGACAGCACCTTCACTAATCAGCATCTTTAAAGAAGTGGTTTGGGATACTGACTAGCCTTTTTTTTAAACAAGACTTTAGACTAAGTAAGTATTTTTTATCTCTTAAACCTAGAAGAAATATTCAATTCTTTTGGCTTCTTACATTCGGCAATTCCCCTCTGGTCTGTGGCTTCACCTCCTAGAACATCTCTAAAACATTTAATTGTCAGTTTTATTACAAAGCTGATAAATTACACCCTTGTCTGCTGTGGTAGCATCTAAAGATTTCCCTCTTCATTGTTCAAAGACATCCTTCTGATAAGGGAAACCTTTGTGGGTGCAGGTTTGCTCGGAGCAGACAGGCCTCTAAGGTGAGTATCACCACTTTATTTTATTCATTAAAATAAAGAAAGGATTGATTGCACAAATAATGTTGGTATCCAGAAAAAGAAGATAAGTAATGAAGGTAAAGTCCATGTTTGGTACTGATGGTCTACTGGCAGCTATTTAAGGATCAATGTAGACCACTACATAAAATGAGTGCCAGTAGTTGATTACATAATTTTCAAATTATGACCATGACACATGACAGCAGGATGGCAGACAGTTTCCTTGAGTACTTCCCTGCTCTCCTTGCTTGGGTCTTCTTTTGGACAGAGAACTCAGGCTTCTCAAGGCAGTGTCTTTTGTTTCAGGTATTGACAGTGTGTTTGCTAAATATCTTATGACTTCCATGTCAAATCATAAAAGCTGTCAGCTTTTTCCAACCCACATCAAAAGGAATTCCAGAAAAGTTAAGAGATTCTTTACATGGCAAATTTCCCTATCTCCTCCTAATATTTAGTTCAAAGCATTGCAGTCAAGTTCATGTAACATTAGCATATAATAAATTAATAATATGGCTAAGGGACAAAAAGTCATCTGTATAGGCAGTTTTGAAGAGATGGGATTACCAACCACACATCAGAAGTCATCTTCTTTGGACTTGCCTTCTGCTCTACAAAACCAAGAAACTACAGTAAATCTTCTTGAATCTGAAAAACCATCACCTGAACTAACAATCAGAGATCTGGCAGCTTGTTTATATCCTTTATAAGAGAGTAAGAANCACTACAGTAAATCTTCTTGAGTCTAAAAAACCGTCTAACAAACTGTCTAACAAACCATCTAAAAAACCTGAACTAACAACCAGACATCTGGAAGCTTGTCCATATCCTTTATAAGAGAGTAAGAATCGCACAGGTTTAGGTCCTTGACCATAAAAGACTGTGCATGGGAGGAGAGAGAAGCACAACATTTTACTGGCCATTCCCCTTCAGGAGGAAAGGCGGGATCCTGCCCACATTTCTGTTACCTCAATGGTTTGATGTGTTGGGACAGTGACACTCGGAATCTCATAGGGGCCAGGATGGTAAGGAGGAAAGAGTGAATTAATTGTGTCTCACAACCACAGTGCTTCCTGTCACACCCACTGCTCCGGCCACGTCTAAATTCAGAGTATGACCGCAATATATTGCCACATACAAAATAAGGGTGCCATATATTCCAACTTTCATATTCCAGGTTAGTTCCTGCAAACCTCAGAGTTCTTGGGCATTGGGTTCTGTCACACCTCTTGTTCACTGATGGATGATATAACACCAATGGACTGCAATCACTCTGTGACCCTGCCTTCAAAGCTACCAAATCAGACATTGCTGAGAGGAAATGACATGCAACTTATGAAACTTGTGTATACACTAAATACAAGTACGGAAGTGATTTCAGCTTTGCTATTGCTGAGGATACAGACACCAAAAACATCTAAATTCCTGTTTAATTAAAATCAGCTATTGAGTCTACCTCTACGTGCCATCTCTCAGTTTGCAATGGAACCTGGACAAAATGCTTAGATGAAATACAAAAGTGACTGATAATATTACTATTAGCAGTTGTACATTATAAAAGCAAGATGAAGAGATTCCACTGATAAATGGCAGTATATGGATATACAGGCAAAATCATGGAATTCAAGTCAATACCTGTTTCGGTTTCAATACTCTCAAAATACTGCCTTGCAGAAAGAGATTGAAAGTGTTTCATTTTCAGTAAATATTCTCTGATTTTTCTGAGTCTTTTAATAGCAGACCTACTTGTTTCCATGTCAGAAATTTTCGGTTTGCCTACCTCCCCCAACCACTTCTGTGCTATGATCCAGCTGTTATTTATTAAAGACGGGCTCATATAATGATGTAAAGGGCTTGTGTCTTTTCCTGCTCAGTTATTGTTCCTCAAGTCCCCAAATCTCTTTGTATGAATTTATCTCTCAATTCCATTCAAGTGAAAGAAACCAGCAGCTTCTTCCATGTCCGGGCATGTCCAAGACCTTCATAACACATCCTGCTTCTTTGGCACTAGTAGGTTAAAGAGGGAGAGTTTAGAAACAGCGTGAGTGAAGGGGAGGTGGGAAGGAAGACATCTACAGATCCTTCTAAAAAGTTTATGAGTTGAAATCATAGTGTGCGTGTATGTGTGTGTTAAGTTACTTCAAGCTTCCTTTGACCTAATTTGCTGTTGTTTATACAGTTAATGACAATTGTTTACATGACTATGTTAAGTATCCTTCCATTTCTTTCCATAAGTCGAAAGTGCCAAGCAGAACTGGAATGACATTTCTGGATGGAATCTCAATCGCATAAAAATAAGAAATGGCAAAATTCCCAGGTAGTATTTTGACAAATCCGCTAAAAACCCTGGCACTTGGACTAGACCCCACAGGATAATACAAATTGCACTGTCAGAGGACAAACAGTTCTGTGGTGGAGGAATATTACCCTTGATGCTGGCAGGCTTCCGGTGAAATGCTCTGTTCAACTGCAAGGGTCATCCTGGGAAAGCACCCACTCTTGTCCCTGAGTGCGTGGTTAACTGCTGGCGATATGGGACAAATGAGTCGGAGTGATGATGGGCTGAGGGAAGAAATGAGCAGTATTCCTGGACCCATTCTGGCTGCTTTGCTGCTGCATAAGCTGGCAAGTCACCCCTGGTGTCTGCGTGGTCTCCAACCCAGCTGGATGGCAACAGTGGCTTCAGGGCACAGAGGGGATCAGCTTCCCAGGACGCATGGGAATACAGCATCTCTTTACCTATGGGGCCAAGGTATGAAACAGGCATCTGACCTGCTCAGCCTTGTCAAGGATTAAATGTTTCTGGGCACCCCTGAAGCAGAATTCATCAACAAGTCAACCTATAGGTAAGGCAAGAATGCTGTGTGAGGTCATCCGTTCAGCTCAGCTCACCTCATTTAAATTCTAGCTCTGTCTTTGCCAATAAATCTTCACTGTGTCCCCTGGCAATGTAATATTCAAACACTTTAAACCTCTGATTAAAGCCACAACACAGCTCCTGTTTTTATCCTGCAATACTTAAATCCAGGACTGAATACCCACGATAGTTTAAACACCAAGACTGCTGTCTTAGGGTTCAGCATAAGAAGACAACTCATCTCCTGGATCCATGTGCAAGTATCACACTAGCTCACACATCTCAGAGCCATACAGACTGCTCAGCAGTGAATTTCCATCACTCATGCTGCCAAACACAAGGCAAGATACAGCTCTTCCTCCCTGCACTCACCAGCCACACCATAAATGTCAGCTCGAGCATGCAGGCAACAGGCTCTGGAAGGGCAAACCAACAGCTGGAGCTGTAACATGCCTATTGGTAGCCATGCAAAAGTCACTGAGAAAGAAAAGCTTCCTAAACGTCCAAAAGGCTCACTAAAGTGTTCACCAACTGGGTGTGCTGCTTCTCATGCTCTGACTGCTTCACCCCTGGACACAGCAAGTAGGGTGTTTACAAAACATTTAGCTGAAAGCAGAGGATAAGTGCCATATGAAAGCTGCTGCTGCCAGGTGCAGAAATACAAACAAAGTACTTGAAATGTCCCTGCTTTGTGTCTGGATTTCTATGTGGAAATGCAAACATCATACTCTACAAATGCAGTTTGGGATGCTCTTCCATGACCAGCAGAGAGAAACCCTGCTGCTGCTAAAAGGAGAGGTCCTAGCTTCCCCGTGTTCCTGGCTGCCTTCCTGGATCCCTGTTCCCATCTGTGCTATCCCACCCCTCCCTCATGGAGGCTATTCTCACCCTTTAGTGTACCAGTGTATTTGTTAACTTCAGCAGCAAAGTATTTTTAATGGGGTTAGGGTTATTTTTCTGGGTTGTTTCCTGTAGCTTCAGCCCTCTGAATCAGTTTATTGAGGATACACTTGGTATGAGAAGGGCACAGGAAAACAGCAAGAGTACTGGCCAGGCTGGGAGGAGCAGGAGGAGCCCGTTACAGCAGCTATTGGCAAAGCCACCCTCATCCTGCTGCAGCCTTAGATGTAAACATTTGTACCACTTCACTCAGTGGTTCAGGGACCTGGGTTCTGACCTGGGTCACACACACGGTGTGACCTGACTCCAGCCAGGCTGTTCAACTCCAGTTTCCTTTGGAAGGAGGCCATGCCTTTCCCCAGGCCACCTTGCAGACTGCAGAGCTCAGCTGCTGTGGTGCTAGGATTGTTTTTATGAAGTCTCCAATATGTTTGTTCTCACTGGAAAAGTGTTTCCTTTTTCTTATTTTTCTCATGTTCAAAAAGAAGTGTATTATTTTTAGCTCATGTTTCTCCTTTTGAACTTGCATGTGGGTATTAAGTCAGCACAGGAGAATTCTTCCAAAGATGGATGTCTCAGAAATGACAATCAATAGAGATCTGAGTGACAGTGGTTCTGCAATCCCTCCATAAAGTGCATTGCACCATGTTCAGAAAAGGACATAGGAACTGAAAGTAGGACTTCTGGCAAATTGGGGAACTTGGAATCTATGGCATAAATCCTCATCACCTTCCATCTGATGTTGGCGATGTTTATTAAAAGGTTCTGCTGAAGACCCTTGCATCCCAAAGGTGCCTGTAGCTGTCTAAGGCAATTTCTACTATTTCTTCTTTACTTGTGAAACCACTCTTGGCTAATGGACCATGTGGACCGGGATATATGATCTGAGGTGCTCTACTGAGACTTTTAAATTGTGGTGTGGGGGAACAAGGGGATGAGGCCATAGATCCATGATTACATGGGCCAGGTAGCAGCACAAATGATGGTTCTGTAACAATGCTGGGATGTCAGGTTCAAGACAAGAGAAATGATTTTTTTGTATAATTGGATATGTCACTAAAATTATCAGAAACAAGATAGATAGGCTAAGGAAAGAGGTTCTTCCCTGTCATGCTGGGGTCCTGCATACAAGCCACATTGAGAAAATTGAACGGTAGTTTCTGGAGGTCCCTTATCATGTACTATGAGGAATTAAAGACTGTTGTCCCTCACAAAGTGGCCAGGTTACTTCAGCACCTCTGAAAAAACCTCTGGTTTTTGTCCAGCCCGCTTTAGGAATGAAGAAAAAAAACAACATACTGTCCGATAATATGATTGCGAAATCAGGGGGTTTTGGGCAAGGTAAACTGTCATGTGTTTGCTTGCTTCTAAACCCAAATATGTTTTCTGTGTTTCTGTGGAAAATCAGAGGATGTTATAAGCTGAGTCATGTTGTATTGACTTTAGCAAGCACAGCACTGATATAAATAGTGAAACACTGGTTAGTCTTAGAGGAAGAAGAGATTGAGAGGTCTTCTAGGAAGGGCTGGTAGGACAGGGAGACAAAGATGAAGACAAAGATCCTTCTTTTCCTTGAGTTATTGTATGCTATATGCTCTTCTGCTTTGCCAGTGGCTCCAGAAAAAGAAAAAGAAGATATGCAGTTTGCTAAGGTAAGGACTACAGACAGAACTGAAGAAATATTTTATTGAGAAAATCATCATAGTGATGTATTAGCAATATGGAAACTTTTATTACCAGCTCTCTGCATTTGAAATGAAAGTTTCATGTCCTAAACCATTGCTTTTTCTTCTCTATCAGAAATATCTGGAAAACTTTTATGATTTTAAAGAAGAAAAAGCTCTGTTTAAAGCAAAGGACCTAGACAAGATGTCTGACAAAATACGAGAGATGCAGTCATTCTTTGGGCTAGAGGTGACTGGGGAGCTGAATCATCAGACACTGGACATGATGAAGCAGCCTAGATGTGGAATACCAGACGTCCGTTCATACAGCACCTTCCCCCGCAGCCCCAAGTGGGAGAAAGAAGATGTGACATATGGGTAACATACATTAAAACCTGTTTTTCTTCACACCACTGGGCAGCTTTGTGAATGCTAGGCAGAAGTAATGTAGACAGGTTATTTACTATTTATTTCTGTATTTCGCCACATAAAAGCTCCATTCAGGATGAAAGGGACAGGAATGTGGCAACTATTCAGGCTTCCAACTAGCTATGAGAATACCAAAATAAGAGTTTATATTAGTTAGCTAACAGCTTACTAAATAATATACTCAGTGGATAGAAGGAATACAACTGAGAGTACATGTGTTGGGGCTTCTGAATGACATGAAAGAAAACTGTGAAAACTTCATCTGTTATATGGGCAAATATTTTGAAAATAAATCACTTGAGACACATAAATTATAATAACTACTGATTAAAATATTTGACCTTGATACCATGTGTTCCAGTCAACATGTGATCTGGTTGCTTATAATTCCTTTTGTCTTTATTTCACAGTATTTTGAACTACACTCCAGACATGCCGCAAGCTGATGTAGAGGAAGCAATTGCAAGAGCCTTCCAGCTCTGGAGCAGTGTCACCCCTTTGAGGTTCATCAGGGTCTACGATCATAAAGCAGATATCATGATCTCCTTCGCAGCCGGAGGTAAGGGGGACTCTGTTGCTTGGGAATGAGAGTACTTGTCACTTTTTCTTCCCGAGATAACGAAAAGCATCTCCTTTTTCCCCCCTTATTTTTAGTACACGGTGACTTCTATCCCTTTGATGGTCCAGGAGGAACTCTGGCTCATGCCTATGCCCCTGGAAGTCAGATAGGAGGAGATGCCCATTTTGATGAAGATGAAAACTGGACCAAATTTACTACCTCTAGTGGTAGGTAACCTTTAATATTGTGTTGCCTGTTTTCTATTAGACAGTGTTGTCTTGAAGATCCTGTAAAGTCACATATCCCATGGCAGTAGTTCCAGTATTTACTGATATGTAAAATGTCAGTGTAATTTAGCAAAATAATTCTGCATATTTGGATCTGGGCTGCAGTCACAACAGTCCTTTGGAGTTAATGCAGACTGCAGTTACAGCTCTAGTGAAGGAAATGAAGTTAGCATGGAATAGCAATGTTGGGTAATCATGACATCAAAAGACAGGGAATTTTGACCCTCAGATAATGACCTTAAAAGTTATATTATAACCTCTCACTTTTGTTTGTTTGGTTGGTTGGTTTTTGCCTGTGTTTGGGTTTTTTCTGTCTTAAAGTGAGGCTCATCTTTAACTTCTGGAAAGGAAAAAAAAATCTTGAATTGATTGGCAAGTATAATATAACAGTGAAGTGTTCTGGATTCAGCAGTGTCCAAGGATTATGTTACACATTACTGGTTTTGTGAAGTAGCTACCAGGCAAATTCCATGTCAGTTACTATTGCCAAAATCTGATCAGGTGACTAAAACCTTCTCATCTCCTTTTAATTGTTATTAACATTAAAGAAACCTTGATTCTTTGTTGGAAAAATTCTGCAACATGGGCAAAAACTGTTCCCAGAGTGGTTTTCCAGGGAGAAATCAATGCCTATAATTCAAAACTCATTTATTTTCCAGGAAGCCAGGGACCTCTTGTGTAGGCATAGTTAGATTTTGCCATTTTTAAAGACCTTGAATGATGTATCTCACATGAGAGAATGGCACCTGTATCCTGCTGTAATGCAAAAAAATTATTTAGTGTTTGTTCTTTGTGCTGGATCTTTTTAGGATACAACTTATTTCTCGTTGCTGCTCATGAGTTGGGCCACTCACTAGGTCTCAGTCATTCCAATGTTTTTGGTGCTTTGATGTATCCTACATATGTGGCCATGGATACAAGGGATTACCAACTTCATCAGGATGACATCGATGGCATTCAAGCCCTCTATGGTAAGCAAGAAGCATCATTTTCTAGTGAAAGACAGATAACAATTTATAATGAATTTTGCCCAACAGCTAAAATGTACTGAACTTCCTACTACAAGAAAGATACTGAGGCTTAATTTCCTGTTATTATTTTCGGCAAATCTCTTGGGCTTTTTGTGGCTAACAGTCTATACTGCAAAATGGAATCTGTGGACTGATTCCATTCCAGTTAGTCCAATTTAGTCAAAAGATCCAAGAGCCTTTCTCCAATGATACCAGAGGAACAGCCTGTGTCTGTAGTGTTAAACCCTCTTATCTTCCACAAAAGGGTGGTTACGTGCACAGCTTCCTATACATTCGGCTTCACATGATACAACCTGAAATGCTGTGACATGAACTGTTCTGATCCACCTTTTCATTCCACACTTATCTATTTTCCAAAGGACCCCCCAGGGAATCTTCTGCATTTCCAACAAAAGCTTTTCCCCAACAAGAACCAACTGAAATGATACCTGCAGGAGCACCAACTGAAATGTCTCCCAGGGAAGAACCAACAGAAATGACACCCTCCAAGCCACCCCAAAGACCAGATGACTGTGACCCTCATCTGACTTTCGATGCTATCACTACTCTCCGTGGGGAAACACTGTTCTTCAAAGACAGGTAAGTGCTTTCATTTCCAGCAACATCTTTTTGTGAGACTCACAAAGGTAAAGCGTAAAGTTCAGTTCAAGGAATTTATCTTCCCTTGGTTACAAAGGAAAATATTTCTTTCTGCAGTTGTTAAGGCAACTTTGAAAAATTTCACTAGCCCACCTGGGCTGGGTGAGTAACATGGTTTGCTGACAACTGAGTATAATGCTTTAATCCACCATACATCATTGTCCATGTCTATTAAAATTGTGCAAGGCTGAGTAATTCCAGTGTCACTCCTCAGCCTGCAGATGCTTCACATGCAGCACTGTCCTCATCACACCATCTCGTGTGTGGGCCAGGGAGCTGTGGAAAATGTCACCAGTGACTTTTAGTGTCACACTGACCTAGGATCCTGCACTAGACCACTGCCCAGCAATGTCTGCAGGGAGCCCCTGCTGTTAATGTGACCTCATTTTGGTCATGCTCTGACACTGCACTGTAGTGGGTTGTTGGCTGAGCACATCCACCCTGGTGAGAGCAAACAGCACGTCAGGCCCAGGGCTTCATCCCCTTCTTGGCTTGGTAGTTGTGTTTGATTGAACAAGCTTCCTTTGATGGGGTGGGTCTGATTTCCCTTCTGAAACACATGAAGAATTGTAGCTTAAAAACTTAATAATTTTCAAGGAGGAGGGGGAAAGATCAGTGCTTCCTTAAACTGCGTTTAACATGTTTTCAAGAATGTTTATTCAACATTTGTAACCAAACTGAAATGAGCTGTGCCTACCTACATGGGTCATGGTGAAGAGAAAGCTGAAATTGTCAGGCCCACCACAGGTATTCTATGTTGTCCTGGACAAATCCCCAGGGTGCAAATGCAGAAGTCTACAGGGCCACAAGCTGTAGGTGACCCTGGTTGAGCCAAGGGGTTGGACGAGATGAACTTCAGAAGTCCCTTCCAACCTCAGCTGTTCTGTGACCTCAGAGCAACCCACAGTAAAGGGCACATATCACATATCTGTGAGGGAGCAGGGCAGAGCGAAGGGCTGCATCTCAAAAGGAGTGGTATCTCTGCCTCATAGGGACCACCGGTTCCAGAACCCAGACAGCAGGATTTAAAGTACATTTATGGGCCCCTGATCTCCTAATGAAGCACAGACTGTGAAACACTGCTGGTTTTGTTTTTATCAGCTACATCTGGCGCAAAAGTCCATATTTCTCAGAAATTGAGCACGACACCATCTCCTCCTTCTGGCCATCACTGATAGCTGGCTTTGATGCTGCGTATGAGGTTGACAATGAGGATCGAGTGCTATTTTTTAAAGGTACTTCTCTTACATTTCCATCAGGTTTTTTATGAATATATATAAAGGAAGGAATATTATGCTAAAATTCATATTAACTCTAATACTAACGCTAGCAGTAATAGAGGATATTCTTAATATTTAAATCCATTTAAATTTTGAAAATTATGTTTCTGCCATTAACTAATGCTGCTTCACAACGGTCCTACACAGACTTCCTTTGGTCAGTGAGAGAGAAGACCATAGCAGAGACAAAATTGATTGTTATATTACATTATCTAAACACATTTTTAAAGATGACAAACTCACCTAAAAAATATACTGAATTTTAATTATTGAGTTTATAATACCCTTAATTACCGTAAAAAGTGGAAAATCCAACAGCTGTGAGATATTCAAACTTCTGTGTGCCCTAAGAGGGTAATGTTTTCAGCTGGACATCTGTGCTGTTTGGTGGCATTTACTACACAAAGCTCTGTGGCTTTGATGAAAAGGAGATCAGACTCCTCAAGATTCCTTACAACTTTTTACGTTTTCCTATAGATGACCAGTACTGGGCTGTCAGTGGCTACAGCATAGAGTCAGGCTTTCCCAAGCCCATTCAGAACCTGGGCTTCCCCACCAAGGTCAGGAAAATTGATGCAGCTGTTCATGACCAAAATACCAAGAGAACCTATTTCTTTGTTGGCAGCAACTACTGGAGGTAAGGTTCTTTTCTCTTCTGTACAAGAAATAATCAAAATAGCTTTTAAAATCAAGCGATATGAGTATTTGTACAGGAAGTTCATGTTCTCTTTTTGTTAGCCTTCTCAGCCACTAAAAGCTGAAGCTCAATTACTCAGGCCTTTTTGAGAACAAAGTCTGTAACACTTGAGTGTTCACTTACTCTTACCAGGCTGTGATCAAGGGGCAATTGAGCTTTGTTTATTCATTAAGAAGCAATGTGAACTAGTATAAAATTATAGTGTAGTATAATTAGTATAAAAATATAAATTGACTAGACTTTGTCACCATGTCATGTATTCATTTTGTAGTTACTAAGGAGCAAAGTGCTCTGTGAAATTTATAAATGACAAATCAGCCAAAAAGTTATAGAAGGAGATTTAAGTATTTACTTCTTAAGAAGCAGTTCAGCTAAGCAGTAATCTTAGCCTAATGATTAATCTGTAATACTATCTTGAAAGAGTGCTATTACACCTGAAGTTTGCGTTTCTCTTATGCGGTCATTTCATAGATTGTGTGCTGTAAAATTAAAATAATTATGTTTGAATAATTATTTAAGTTTATTACTCAGTATAAGCCCCATCCAGCCTTATTGTAATTCTCAGGTAATGAAATTAAATGTTTTAGTCTGATATTCTGACAACAGACTTACCTAGGCTACTAAAGATGTAAATATTTACACAGCCACGATTTATACAGCTCTATGAGGTCACAATGCATGCAGGTACTGGATTTTCAGCTGAGAGTAAGCATATTTTGTAAAAAATCCATGTGGTTTCAGCATTGAATATCACATTCTTATTTTCTGTTTCTGTGCAATTTCTTTAGTTTTAATGAAAAAACCAAATCAATGGAAAGACACTATCCAAGAAAAATAGCAGCTGACTTCCAAGGGATCGGCTATCCAATTGATGCTGCCCTTCAGAAAAATGGTAAATAAATTAAAGTGTATTTTTAAAAAACCCTAAAAGACCACCAACAAAAGCAAAAAAAAAAAAATAAAGTTTCGATACTTATATTAAATTTTTGGTTTGATTTTTTTTTTAAATCACCCAAGAAAATAGTGAGTTTGTAACAATAGGCATACAAAAATGAAATATTAATTTGTCAACATTTTGTCCTTCCAATTCTAGGATATTTCTACTTTTTCCATGGATCAAACCAGTATGAGGTTGACATCAAGAAAAAGAAACTCATCCGTATAATGAAGAGCAACAGCTGGTTTAATTGCTAGAAATATTAAGTGATGGTGCAGGGGTATATTTGTACCAAAAGAGTTTTTGATGTTTCTTGGTTCTAAACAGTGTTATTCAGCTGTTCCTGCACATCTGAGTCTGAAATGTTGGCCTTTGGCAATTCTAATTTAAAATCTTAAAATGTAAAACCTAAGTTACAGTTTTAATTTATTTTGTTTTCCAACTATTTATTAATCAAGTTGTTTTTGAGTAATAAAGTATTTTGCTTGAGTTTAGCAGTTCTTGTGTTCTGATTCAGTCCACTGGAGACAAGGCATCTGCTACAACCACACAAAAACCTGAAGGACACCAGGACCCATCAGAATTTTTAGCAGGGCTCAGTGTCTGTGGGGGAAAAGTTAAAGAGAAGAAGAAGTAGAGGGGCAGTTCTGACAGTCAATTAGAAATTACCCAGGGGACAGAGCTGGGAAACACACTCAGGAACAATGTGGGGGAGGCATAAAAGGTGAGAGATCCTACAGAAGAGTGTGCAAAGGGAGAGATTAGAGCCTGTGGCCTCACCCACCATGACCCCCGGCACAGGGACAGAGGGTTCAAGGCAGGGGTGGGGACAGCTAGATGGGAACATGGCCATGGGCTGGGAGGACCAGTGCACCAGTGCCACTGAGGGTGGCTTTGATGGACAGAGGCATTGGTACAGCAGGACTTGAGTGACCAGGGAGAACAGTAAGTGCCCAGTTTGGGGATAGAGGTAGCACGAAGGCAGAGTGGGAAGTGATGGAAATATGATCACAGGGTCACAGGGAGTCAGTGGATGAGCTCTCCTGTGCTGTGACTGTGTGCCATGGAAATGGAGTCTGGGCTGGCAGTCCACCTCACAATGCTGGACAAGAAACCACAAACAAAAACCACCTCCCAGAGCAAACAAGCCAAATGATAAGGAAAAAGCCAAGGATTTTTATGTAACTACCTCAGATTAATCCTCCAGAGGATGAGTGGTGAGACACAGAGAAAAGCACATCTGCTTCCTCCATGCTCCTTGTTTGGATTCCCCTCACAGGGCAATAGCTCAGTGACTATAAACACCCCTTGGGCTGTAAGACAGCTTGGCTGGAGTCCATCCTCTCTTTGAAAGGATTTGATCCCATCTCTTACTACACTGTTCTGATGGTGTGATTGTACAAGGAAGCAGACTCGCTATTACTATTCCTCTAAGAGAATTGGCAAAGGCAGAAAGAGAGGATGGGAATGGCTGACAGGGACAGTATTCCAGCTGCTACAGCTCAAACCCCATTTGGTCCTGGTCTTCTGTACAGGGCAGTTCCCTCAGACATCTGATCAAAGACATACTACCACCCGTCTCCCCATCCATCAGGGCCAGAGGAAGCCACGTGTCTCCCAGTGCACCCACAAACCCACTGTCCCACTGTGCTCACAAAGAACAAAGAAAGGCAGCAGAGATGATGCCAGGCTGGATGGGGCTCTGAGCAACCTGGTCTAGTGGAAGGTGTCCCAGCCTGTCACAGGTGGGCTGGAATGAGGTTATCCTTAAAGTCCTTTCTAACCCAGCAATTCTATAATTTTATGACCTCAGACTATCTCTTCTCTGCCATGTTCTCCTCATCATACACATTTTGTGCCATGCTAGATATGCTCTGAGTACGTCTAAAGCCAGGTCTAAAACCAACCTATGTTAGAAATTAAGCCATGTCTTACAAGTCAAGTAGGGACACAACAGCTAAGCATTGCCACAAGGCAATGTGAAGTCATGGACTGAAAAGTGGGTGAGCTCATCTGGCACCAGTCCAGGCAGGGCAGAGACACAGGAAAACTGGTGTTGCCCCAACATCTCCCACTGTCTTTCTTAATGAGTCTTGTTCTGTACACAGCCTACCCTGAAGAAACTTCAGTCCAAGGACTTTAGATGCCTCCAGGCTTAGGCAGGGTGCTTGTGAGTACTGTTTGTACATAACTAATGGGGTAAATTCCCTTTGTTTTTAAAAATGCCTACATACTTTGATTTCCTAACTAGATGCCTTCTTGTATGTGAAGGCTACCATCAGAAACCAGGCCTTTAGGCTCTGGTTGCTGGCTGAGACGTGAAAGTGGTAAAGGAGGAAGCAAAAGGAACATTTCAGCAACAGTGAAGCAGAACACTGTTGATGTTTACAATGACTCACATTAGATTAAAGTATTTCTCCTGCATAAAGTTCGTACTATTTTTTTAGTTATGACATCCAGGAAACAGCAAAATTAAAATACTCCCTCCACCTTCAGGTATTAATTATCTTAAACTCACAGTATATGAGAAATGAGTGATATTTTCTTAGCTGTGAAGAAAAATCTAGCAAGTGTAGCCTGGAGCAGAAACGGGTAACAACATGCCATGGATTTCACATAGACAAGGGGACTAGTGGGATGTGTTAACCATGGAATTTCTATCTGTACTTCTGCTTTCTTAATATCTTAAACTTTGAAATGAAAGAACATTACTTTCAGTTTGGGAAAAGCAATGAAATTCCTGGCAAAATGAAAGATGTAGCTCAGATGACGTTGGAAGCATTGGAAACAGAAATGCTGGAGTTGCTTGTCTATAGTTAGTGAACAAGAGAAGATTTCTTGTAACCATGATTTTGTTATAACTCATAAATGATTGCGGGAATTAAAGGCCTCTTGGGTACCAGCAAGGGAAATTTATCCACAAACGTAATTTCAAGCACTTGTCCTGTATGAATTGGAACTTTCCTTGGAATCCAAGAGAAGGCATGCAAATTAGAAACAAAAAATAACCTGTCACATCTAAAATTCTTGACTGCACAACAGTTGACCTAGGCCCAATCCCCTGCACATGAAATCTCAGACAAAAATCCCTTAATGACTTCACTGACAGAAAGCAAGGGTGACACATGTACAAGCTGACTGGAACTGGAACACTGAATGCTGCCAGTGAATCAGCATTACCATGCTGGAGACCCACAACTGTTATATAAAAGCCAGAAGTAGGTCACACGCTCACTTTGTCAGCAATAAGACATTTTTGAGGATAGGTTTGTGCTGCCAGGTCTGAGGGCTTGCAGCACAGCCAGGAAGGAAGTGCCAAAGGCACTGAGCTAAGAAATGTTCATGGCAGCACAGGCTGAAGCTGCAATTGTACAGCTCAGAATCTTCCCATGCACAGACCTTCTCTCCCAGTTTTTATCCAGGGGTCCTACACTGCTACCAGAGTTCAGCCTGGCCAGGACACTGAGGATACCTAAGGCAGCAGAGAGGAGCAGTTTCAAGCTCTGAGTAATTAAAAACTTGGCTTCACAGAACAAGCCAACTTAGTTTGATCCTATTGAGGCTCTGTGAGATGTTATTTTTCTTTTCTCTAAACTACATTACTCATTAGTTTTAAAATACATAAAGTGTGAATTAACGATAACCTTGCCAAAAGAAAGCAGCAAATTTTAACACTTCTTGTCAGTTATATATCTTTCTCTGGTACAGCTAGCTTAGGGTGGGGCTATGGGAATCTTCTTCCAAGGCAGAAGATTAATTCCAGAAGAGTGAGAGATAAGGGCAATCCTAGGAGCTTGCTCAGACACTTTTACAGGTTGAAAAAAGAAGAACATAGCAATTTTCACACTGACTTCTTTAAGCCAAAACAAGAGATTAACATTATATATTGTGCTACTTCTGGATAAAGTCACCTCAAAGAACAACATCAAAGAAGATCTCTGTGATTATGCAACTTTCTTCATAAAGCGTGTTCTAGGTGATTGATCTCTAGGTGATTGATCTCTCGAGACAAATAGGAAATAGTAAGTAACAAGAAAAGTGAGAAAAGGGTCGACAGAGTAGCAAAAGTATGTCCTTGAGAAGGCTGATAATTAGAAAACTAAAGATTTCATCAATACCTTTCTAGATGGTTTTGATGGCTTCTAATAGCCCTCTCAAAGATGAGCAATGAAAATTTAAGTCCTACAGGCTGGAAAGTTACTTTTTCCTTTTAGTACACATTTTCTGTCTAGTTCTCTTCTGAGAGAAGAGAAAAAAGAGTTGGAAGGCTATAGGGGGGCTGTAAGTACCAGAAGCTATTTCTGCAGAGAAGTATTTAAGCTGCACAGGAGAACTCTGCAGCCAATCTTTGGATTCATCTCACCCACTCAGGTACACCCCACATAACTGTGTGAGTGGAGCCATCACCAAAAGCTCCCTCAGGGGATTGCTTCCCCTTGGCTCAGCTGGCCCATTTCTGGGTCATTCCCTGAGCCTGTCCATCTCCTTCAAGGACTAGGGAAGGGTTCTCTCCCTAATGGAAATGCCTCAGGTAGGTGTCTGCTCTTAGGGTAGGAATTCAGTCCGCAGTGATCAAATAACCCTTGTGGAGACCCACCAGCCTTGCTGGTGACAGCCCATTTCAGCTGCCCAGACCTACCAATCCCTAACGTCCTGCCTATGGATGGCCACTGGCATGCTGTGCTCTGGGGATCCTTCTGGTGCCAACACAGTGCTCTTCAGCAGGAAATAATTTCAGCAAATTCCTCAAGTGTACGGTATATTTATAACCTCTCCTTTCACATCTCTATTATCCCGCCAGCTCTGTGGAAGGGAGTTTATCCCTGTACACATTCAAAGTCCCACCTGCACTGCAGTGCTGCAGGCTCACCCGAAATCCTCTGTCAGCCCCAAGCAGAAGCCTTGGATTCGTAAGACTGTCTTCAACAGCAGTAGACATCTCTCTTCAGGATTCCCATGCCCACAGCTTTGTCCTCATTTGTGGTAGTGCGTGGAGGGTGTGATTGGACATGGAGGAAAAGTGGACCCAATCTAGAATGGGCCTGCTGTTGAGTCTCAGCAGTTCTTACCACCAATGGCAGAAATGGAGAACACAGGAACCTCTCTGTGACAAGAACAGCCATCAAAGAGTTTGATCCAGAAAACCCCAGTGCTTTTTAAAACATTATAGTAAGTATCAAAGAAGAAGACTATGAAATACAAAGTCTTTGGGCAATTCTCTGGGAACGGTGGAAAGAACTGCTGAATAGAAGTAGCACGAAAACATCTTGGCTCAATTTTAATAATTTTTATATATGCTGGGAAAGGTATTTTCATTTATTTGAGTTAATGACACATTTTCCTGCAGAAAAAAAAAGAACATTTCATCCAGGCGCAAACTCTTTTTAAAAAACTACATAAACAAAGCATTGCTTCATCAAGCAAGGAGTTACGGCACTGACAGGACTCTATTAAAGGGAAAGATGGTGGCATCTATAATAGCTTCCAAAAAAAAGGTATTAACCCCCCCCCCCAAAAAAAAACCTACAAAACTAATTTCTGTTTGTAGTCTACAGTTCTGTAACCTTCTGTGAATAATTTTCCCTTTAGACATTTCAACAATCCTTTTGAAGTCAATATTATATTTGAATGGAAAGTGTTTAAGAGATATGCTTTAAGTTTTGGGGAGTCAGACTACATTTTAACAATTAAAAGGTTAATAAGCTTATTAAAAAGAACTACAGGTCTATTATATTCTCATTAATCATATTTCCATGTTGCAAAACCTGCACAAGGGTGGAACCGGATGAAAGACAGCACTGATCTGTTTTATGGCAAAACCCTTGTTTTGCATGTTCTGTTGCTAACTAGACATTGTGAGAATCAATGAGTCAGGGATTGGAAAGCTTTATAAAGCAAACAAATACTATATAAAGGTGAAGCAGGTGTGTGGCAGACTACAAAAAAGACTTCTCTGAAGGCTAGTGGAAATGAGAATGGAAAATCGCCCATTTCTGCTATTATTATGTGCAGCACTTTCCTGCGCTTTTCCAGCAGATAAAAGGCAGACAAAGGAAGAAAACATGCAGCTTATCCAGGTGAGGAAGGCAGACCTCTGGTGAGATGTTTAGCTACTGTTGAGCATCCGTGGCAGTCTTTGTAACTAGTATAGAGCAGCCAAAGAGCAAGTAGAATAAATAACTGATTGAATATTTCTCGAAATGGAGGGGGGTACTGTGATGCAAAAGGCTACTTTAGCACCAACTCATCTCAGTTTACTTTTTTTTTAGAGATCAATTAAATCCAATGATGCATTCACTCTGTGTTAATTCTACAAATAAGCTCCTGAGTCAGTCTAGGGTTGGTTTGTAGCTCAGGTGGAAATGTGGTCATTTACCTGACTTGTGATATTATGAAACATAACTCTTCATGAAGTAAGTATAGGTTTTTTTTTTTCTGTCTAAATTACTACTGTCTAAAATGTGAGGAAATGGGATACAACTACTGAAATTTTATATTCAGTTGTGTATTTCAAATTACTTCCTCTAAAGGACTCTAGGTAACCCTAGGGCACAGAGGGCACATTATCAGAAAAGAATTTATTAAACAAATGTTAGTTTTAAATGTATTTTGATAACTACAAAATATTTATAGCGATAGTACAATGTAAAAAACTACCATTAAGAGAAAAATATTCATACAGGCTTTTACAAACTATTATCCATGCTGCCATAGAACAGAAAGAAAAGCCCAAGACATATGACTGACTATGGTGTTATTATAATACTTTATAAGCTTTGAAAGCAAACACCGTTGATGGTTCTAAGTGTTGGGTTTGTTTTTTTCATTAGAAGTACCTAGAAAATTACTATGGCTTTAAGAAAGATGGGGATCCTTTTGTTTGGAAAAGTAACAGTGCAATGACCCACAAACTAAAAGAAATGCAGGAATTCTTCGGGCTGGAGGTGACGGGGAAACTGGATTCTGGCACTTTGGACTTGGTACAGAAACGCCGCTGTGGATTCCCTGACGTAGCTGGGTTCTCCACCTTTGCAGGAGAGCCAAAATGGACAAAACAAGTCCTGACATACAGGTAATCACAACGGAATTCTTCATGTCAAGACAGTGTGCAATACAGGGTGAGTGATAAGAACACAACTGGTTCTCTCTTATATTTTAAAGGATAGTAAACTACACACCGGACCTGCATCCAGCAGATGTCAATGCAGTGATCAAGAAAGCTTTAAGTGTTTGGAGCAGTGTGACCCCCCTGAGATTCATCAAGAAGGACAGAGGTGATGCAGACATAATGATCTCCTTTGCAGCCAGAGGTAAATCTCTATGCAGCCATTATGAGTTATTGACAAGTTGCTGCAGTACATGGAGCAGCTGAGCTGGAATGATTTCTCCCATACATAGCACATGTGAAGTTCAGTGTCCAGTTGAAAAAGCAGACAGAAACACACAGTTTTTGCTCTAGGTGCTATGGTTATAATACTTGACAGACTTTGGGGAAGGGCATAGAGGCAGATGAAGAGAAAGGAAGAAAATATAGGGAGCAGCCATTAGTTCACTGAATCTATACCTGCTATGTGCTGCTCAATGTGTGCATGAACCCCCAGTCAGCCTTTATGGGATTTGTTCTTCAGCTCACAACGACTTCATCCCCTTTGATGGCCCAGGAGGCTCCCTTGCTCATGCCTATGCACCTGGAAAGGACTTGGGTGGAGATGCTCACTTCGATGAGGACGAAACATGGACCAAAAGCACAGAGGGTGGGTAATTAAGTTCTCCAAGCCCTTCCTGAAGAAAGTCACAGGGGGAATCAAGGGTGCAGTGTCTGTCTCCTCTCTTCCTTAAGAAGTGTTTAAATTGCTGCTGATTTGAGGGAGCATTGGACAGCTGGTTTCCATAGATAAAAAATGTCTCTGAGCCTCTGGTTTAAGAAGTCAAGGCCCCAGCTCAGCTTCTGCCATGCACTGGAGGGAGACTTATTTTTAAGGGGGCCCCCTTCTCCCCACTTCTCCAATCTCTTCCCACACAGTTACCTCACTTGCACTGGCCGGAGATCCTTCTCCCACACCGAATTCTGCAGGATCTACAGACTATTTCCTTGTACTCTGCCATATTGATTCCATTATTTTTACTTCTGACCAGAATTTCATCTCCAACTGAATTTCCCACATGAACTTCATTTGCTTATGCAAGCAGTTCTGAGAGCTTCTGACCTCCCTTACTCCCTTCGTGTTATTCAGGACAAATAAAAAGACACAGCTCTGTTCTTATGTGTTTTGTTTGATGTTTTCAGGCACAAACCTGTTTTATGTTGCTGCCCATGAGTTTGGCCATTCACTGGGACTTTTCCATTCCAAAAACCCCAATGCTCTGATGTATCCAGTTTACAGGAAGTTTGACCCTTCAGTACTCCTTCTTCATCAGGATGATATTACTGGCATACAGTACCTCTATGGTAATTCAGATTTTTTCATCAACTACAGCTTATAATTTCAAAGACTTTGGATACCTTTCAGTGTCATTTTTGTGTACTGGATATCCCTCAATGAGTTCACACTATAATTTCTTCCATAAACTGCTTCTTTTAGGACCATCTCCTAACACAAACAATGATCAAAGGGAATCTACTGAGATAAAAGACCCAACTGAGTCAAAAGATCCTGTAGTGCCAAACAGCTGCAACTCCAATTTAACTGTTGATGCTGTCACCACTTTCCGTGGAGAAATACTGTTCTTTAAAGACAAGTAAGTCAGCTTCTGGAAATAAAATAGCTAGGTGTCACTTTTTAAGTTATGCCCCACAGCATAGAAAAATAATTTTAATCAGAATATCAGCCATTTTAGACAGAAAGACAAGACAAGGAATCAGGAGGAGAGATGGAAAACAAAAACAAAAAGGGTGGTGGAGAAATGAAGAGAGACAAGTATAAGGAGGACGATTATCTTTGGAACAGGGGATGCTGTGAATGGGGTAGGAAAAGATGGCTCCTCGGCGAACATGGGCTGTTTTCACTTTAGGCTGTAAGCAAGTCCCAAGTGTTCAGCATCTGGGAGAGCTCAGCTTTGGCAAAACACATCTGGGACACTTTGCACCATGTTTACTGTCCTTGCTTTGAGAGAGCTGAGGGCTTACCAGCCCTGACAAATACCTGTTGGAAGAGCCCCTGTAGTGAGGATTTAGTATAATAACACAAGGAAAGGAAAATTGCACTTTTGTTTCCAAAGTCTTACCCCGTACCAGCCATGTGAGCCAGGTCTCTCTAAGTTCCATTTCTGCATTAGGGAAAATAAATGTTTTGACAAAAGGGTTCATCTGACCTGTTTCAGACGTCTGCATCAAGAAGAGAGCAATGCCATCATGGAAATAATTGTCTTTACATTAACTCTACGGGGACTGTAGTGTGACTAACTCAGGGTACATGGTTGGGTTTAGCCAGATAAATACTGCCCTCATAGTGTGGTTCCAAGCATTCATGTGTGTGAACATCTGATTTTATTTAAAACCTGTTCTATACTTACACAAGGCATATTTGGCGCAAACATCCAGCAGTCAGAACAGCTGATTTTGATTTGATATCTTCATTCTGGCCACGGCTGCCACCTGGTGTGGATGCTGCATATGAAATTTCTGAAAAAGATGAAATGGTCATTTTTAAAGGTAAAATGCTGTATTTTTATTTTCCCATGTTGTATTCCCAAATAGCCTTGACAGTTTGTGTCTGGTTTCAAAATCCCTTAAGCTGTTTCTGTAGGATTCCACAATCTTTAATTTAGTCCAATAAATTAGTGTGTTTCAGTCACAGAGATAACAAAAATATTATCCAAGTTAAAGAACATGTGTCTTATTTTTTAATATCCACATAGAAAAACTTCCCCCCCCCCACCCAAAATAAGTGTCATTACTTTTCTTTTTTTCCTAGGAAATTATCTATTGAATTTAAGAATGATACCACCTGCTTCTTCCAAGCTTGTGGGAAACTAATATAAGTATGAAGAAAGATTGAAATTTCAATTTTCAAAAAAAGTTATGTGGAGAACTATTGCTTTTTTTGACTCTAGAACTCTTTTAACAAGTACAATGGTTATTTTAAGGTAACCATTAGCTTTCATGAAAAGGATTGTGTCATTCCCAGAAGAAGATTCTCCTAACATGTTGTTATCAACTTTTCTTAATAGGGAATGAATTCTGGGTTGTGAGAGGAGATACCATACTTTCTGGATATCCCCAAAAGCTCTACACCCTGGGCTTTTCAAAGGATGTTACCAAAATTGATGCTGCTTTTCATAATGGAAAAGAGGGGAAAACATATTTCTTCATAGCAGACAAATTTTGGAGGTAATATTTCCTGTGCTGCTGCTTTTCTAAATAGAAGCAAACCTAATCACATGATCAATATCCTGTTATGATTTAGGATGCATTAGTCAGACACTTTCGGTGATCTCTTTCAGTGTCACAAATGGTTGTGGAAAAATATTTGAAAAGAGGTGGAACAGTGCTTTAAGTTTTCCTCGTAGTTGATTTAACTATTTAACAGCTTCTTTCTTTCTTTCTTTCTTTCTTTCTTTCTTTCTTTCTTTCTTTCTTTTCATTTAGCTGCCTTGATTAAAAAGTCATCATACAGCTCCACAAGTCATCTCACGAAATCAGGCAGCAGCTTACTATTTATATCAAATATGTTTCTGTGGAGTCAGAAGGAGAATGTCACCCATTTCCCAGTTACTAACAGATAGTTTCATGAAGTTGTTGATAAATGCCATGTACTGCAATGAATTATCTGCTGTTTATGGTTATTATTTTTTGTTTTCAATCCAGTCCCTACTGCTCAAGTGTGTCTTACAGGACACAGCTTTCCAACAGCCAAAGGAAGTGCTCCTGTAATGGAAGCAGTAAATAACCTGAATTATTGTAGATGAAAAACAGAACTTCTCTTTCCTTCCACCACCACGCCCAAACCATTGTATATAGAGAGATCACCCTAGAGTAATTATTCAGCCACATATTTGTAGTTTAAGCAGAAGATCAGACTTCACATCTTAGGTTAAACTCTTGTAAATTGAATGATGAAGAGTCTGATCATTCAATCTCTCGCTGAGCAAATTATCAGTAGGAAAAAGGTTTCACAAGCCTTCTTATTCCTGCACTGATAGATAAACTGCACTTCACCAATAATGTAATAGCTTGCTGTAAGTAAATTAAGTAAATTGATTTAAAATAGCTTATAACTTCAGAAAAAACCCAGATTTTTCCTGATAAACTCTTCTTACAGAGATATAATGTGAAACCAATCTTTCTATGATCTATTATCATCTTTAGGCATGGCCTCTTAGAAAAAGTACAGAGCAGATTTATGGTGATGGTTCTAATATTAGGTATTCTTAGATGTAACTTAAGGTGGAGTAAATTGAAGCAATTAGTCCAGTGCAGCTAATAGAATAATAATTAATTTATGGCAAATTGTGTCTCTCTGTACACTACCTAAATGATACTGAAAATCTTCAATGAACTTGGTTATCTGTTGATAGGTAGGAGATAATGTGCTGAGAGAATTAATAATGAGTTTTTTGCAGTTTTCACTGACTCCTGTTTGTTTATGTCTTTTCTTAGTTATGATCAAAGAAGTCAGTCTATGGAGAGGAAGCCATTGCTGATAAGAGATGCATTTCCAGGAATCAGTGGGAAGATTGATGCTGTTTTCCAACACGAAAGTGAGTAACTGTTCTTACTAAAGTGTGTATGAAATGCTCAGTGAGATAGGGCTGAGAGTGCTTGGGCAGAGAGAGGCACTTGTACATGTTGCTCAGAACTCACAGGATGACCAACAAGACCCTGAGGCAGTGACATAACACTCCCATGCTTCACTTCACCCCTGTGAAACATACTGATAGTACACCTTTGGTGACAGCTGCACATCTGGAAAGGCCAGCTCTAAGGGACAGATGTATCTGTATCCGTGCTGATGTGCACATCACATCATGAAGATCAACACTCAAGACAGTGACATGTTCACAACGTAAGGTGTACCTGCTGTGAGCGAGGCTATCACAGTCTGGCCCTCTGACATGAAACAATCAGCACCAGCTTCTCCTGCATGAGGGTGAATGGTACTTAGGGAGATGCTGGACTAGACTCAAGGATACGTTCACACTGCCAGATGTCACAGCTTGCCAGTTGCCTCCTTGCTCCTCATCTGCTGCTCATCCAAACCCAAGCATATTGATTGTTTCATAGCAAATCTTTCTTCTGCCTCCGAAATGAGTCTCACACGTGTTGCCGAGAGACCTCATTCCCAGAGGGCAGTGTGGACGTGACTAGCCCAAGCTGGACCTCTCCTTCCCTGCACGGTATCTGGCAGCACCCATCAAGAGAGTACCTGTTCACACCTTTGCTGTCCTCTGTGCCACACTCAGGACTGTGCAGTACCTACCCACAGGTGGCTAGAAATGCACCCTGCTGGGGGATTTCACACAGCTTTTGTGTAAGAGCAGATATCTTAAACTGAAGAAACGCACAGGATCCATTTTCTGTAGTGCCACCTTGTGGGGCTCACGGAGTACACGATGCAGCCTGTGCATGGCTGGTTTGCTGTGGAAGGTGCCCCCACGCTGCTGTGCCATGTTCTGCAGAGGCTACACGTGGAAGTAGATGCTGTTGGCAGCATAATTGTATCCAAAGGTTGCTTTGAGCTCTTTGAGGATGTTGTTAAAGTGTACAAATCTTTATATCTGCAATATCATCAATATCATAATTTATCTGTGTTGTTTCTTGTTTGTTTTTTTTTCAGACTTCCTTTATTTCTTCAGTGGAAGAAAGCAATTTGAGTTCGACCTTGATAAGAAGAGGTTTACACGCTTCCTAAAGACAAACTTCTGGTTTCCATGTTATGAAAATTAAATCTGTAATGGTGTTGGAAGGAGTGTACTGTTATTGTGATAGAAAAGCCTTTTCTTTTATAAATGTATAAAAATGTACAGGTACTTCAGCACTAGTCAGCAGACCTCATTCCCTGCACAATCTGTGTTTCTTTAAATATTAGAACAGTATTTAACATATTGATATGTACATATGTATGTAGTTAACATCAGGCTGGCTAGTTTACCAAACAACATTGGACTTTTTACTTTTGATAAATATTTGTGATTGATTTTATTATTTGCACCATCTTCTTTTGACTCTTCTTGCTGTATGTCACCCTACACAGAGCCCTGCCATGGAGCCAGGGGTCCATGAGGCAGAGCATTTCTCTCCCTAAAGCTAGGATTGCTTTCAACCTGTTTTAGATATTTCAAAGCTAAGCAAGAAGACTTAGCTAGAGCTCAGAGTTACAGTGAAACATACAGGAGTTCCAGAGAGCAATCCCTCCCAGCCTGAGGTGGGTGTTGAGAGAGGGAAGTGCTCCTTTTCTTCACTGACTGGAGAGGCAGTTTATGTTGGACACCTGATAATAGAAGGCTAAATTTAAATGTGATGAATTCTACCCTAAAGTATTTATTGATATATGTCATTTCCTGTGCAATGTGCTCTCAGGGAGGTTGGAGCAGATGACCCCACTGAGGTCCCTCCCAACCTTTCCCATTCTGCGATCAAAGGCTCGTCTCCACAGACACAGGAGCAGAGAGGCACACTGGCATCCAGGGAAAACCCAGACAGCCCTGGCCTGCCTCTGCTCCTCTCCAGTTTTCTCTGGGGACAGCCCATGGGCTGGGGGACACCTGTCATCGTGTGTCAATGAGAGGGTCCCCATCACCTCACATTAGGGATCAGGGGGATAGGGATCAATATCCCGGCTAAGAGCATTTGGGGATTTTATAACACTTATTATGTCATGTTTGAAGGGGACTGTGGAAATATTCAAAACTTATTATGAGTTGATTACTGGAAAGACCAAAGGCAGAGGTATGGAAGGAGCAAATCTACCAATGGTAGACTAGGGAGGAAAGGGAAAATAGAAAGATAAGTGGATGAGAGGGTTTGGTTGCATTGGAAACAGGCTTCTTTGGCCCTGCCCTGCACATTTGGTCCTGTCTTCTCAGTAAATCACGCCTTTTGTGTGGATGAGCTCTTTCTATGTGTGTTTGGGTGAGCTTCAAGCTGGACTGGCTGCTGAGTAGGCTTAGAGGTCTGAATGCCAGCAGCTGGGGCATGGCTGCAATCTACAGGGACGTGAATGTTCCCGGGGATACAGGAGGTGCAGGGCCAGCAGCTGCACCGGGAGGGCCGTGTGTCTGAGGGCAGCTCCTGTGGGCCTCTACATGTGGATCTAGGCCACGAATGAAGCACTCTGAAACCGAGTTCTTTACAGGTCACAGGCCAGAAGGAAAAGAGGGCCTGGTTGTTTATTCTTTACATATTTATATGTTTTTAGGAACAACCGTGGATTGGAGGACAATGTTACCACCTCCTCCATCTTTACTGGTTAACAGAATAGTCCATCAAACATTCTCCACCCAGGAGAAAAGAATGTAAACAAAGGTTACAGTTAACTAAAACATTGCTATGTTTATAGAAAGTGTGTGAGAAACTTTATCAAAGAATCAACACATAGAAAACTGCAAGAGACAGGGCAACATCTACATTGTTGGTATTTCCATGTTGGTGTTTCCCCCAGGGACAGAAATTCTCATCAGAGGGAGGCGAGCAACGGGGTGGGGCCACCAGTCCTTTTCCTATTTGTCCAAGAGCTCCATGTTTTCTGTCTGTGATGGTCTCTGTGGTCAGTCTCACGGCCCTCTGGACCCAGGGGGCAGATGTGAACCAGCTGCCAGTCCAATACCGCTGACAATAATCTACCTGATACTGAAGCTCGACATCCCTTGGGGCCCACAAGTATTCAGATGGACAGCTAGCAAGACCTAAGGTCTTAGAGAAGGTATCCTTTCTTTCATGCATGTAAAAAAATCTGTCCCTGCACCCAATGTCTCCCCTTCATTAGAAAACCTTCCCCCAAAAAAGGGAAAAAGCTGAGAAAAACAGTTCATTCTTCTATATGATTCTGCTTCTTCATGGATCACAGAATCACCAAATGACTGAGGTTGGTTGGGCCTCTGGAGGTTATCATGTTCAACCTCCTCTGCTCAAGCATGGCGCCCAGAGTGGGCTGCTGAGTCTCTAGGTGGCTTTTGGAGGTACTGCTTTTGCACAAAGAAGGAGACTACTACCTCACTGGGCAGCCTTCTGTCAATGTGCTAATGAGTGCCAATGTTCTGTCACTCTCACTGTAAAAAAAGTGTTTTCTGATGTTGAGAAGGAACCTCCTGTGTTTCAGTTTGTGCCCATTGCCTCCAGTCCTGTCAGGACAAGGTGATTGTGTTCTATCTATGCATAAAATTGTACTGCAATGAGATATTTCAACACACTTTATGTAACCTTTTTTCAGATGCATTTTTAAAACCCATTGTAGCAGAGCTACTCAAATGGGGCACTCCAGTCACTGAGGAATCTTTATCTGAATTCTATAAGGGTCAAAAATATGTAATGGCATTGTCAGTCTTGCAAGACAAATACTGCTACCACACCTGCTGTAAAGGTGGCAAGCAAGGCTTTGCTGCCCAAGCAGAACTAGAGTCAAAATGATGAAGTTTAATCACAGCACCTCAAAAAAAGGAAATTAGTAGCTCTGGTCAGTGCCTGATATTGCTGAGGTCAGAGAAGCAGGTTCAAGACTTGTAACTTGAAAGTTTCTATTGAATTTAGCAGGAAATAATTCTGTGCTATTTATTTCTTTCTTATTAGTCTCCTTGTACTGTTCTTGTTTTCTAATTCTGTATTTCCTTCATGTTTCTGGTATGGCTTTTTGATTGGTCTCGCAGTTGCAAGACTTAATCAGCCCATGGTCTCAGCTGAAACAATGGAAGTTAAAAAGATGCATAAACATCTTGGTTCACACTTTATAGATTTTTTTGTTTGTTTGGGTTTTTTTTTTTTTTTTTTTTTTTTTTTGTTTCTTAAGGAAGTTTCTAACTGTTCTGGTTTGAATCGTTTTCTTCTGTTTTTCCCATTGCTGATGTTCTTCTGCGGTGTCTGTGCCTTGCACATCGCTTCTATTGTGGATAACTGCATGAGACCATATTATTTTAAATGGGATAAGCTCTTCTAGCTCAGGTCTATCCAACTTTCTTTTGGAAATACTGTCTTTCAGATGAGATTATAGTTCTCAGAACAAAGCTTACTGGTCCTAGACCTTACGTGACTGTTTTGTAGTTTTCTGGCTGTCACATTCTTATCCAACTAATTCTTCCTTGGGGCTTTTTTTGATGGTTTCTGATTAGTTGGGGTTCTTTCTTTACCTATTTCTGTGCACACAGTGATGCTAATTGTGAATATGAAGTCTTAGATCTGTGGCAGAAGTAGAACTTGGCTGATTCTAGTACTGTCTGTCTTAATATAATTTAGCGGGTTTAGTGTTGGATGTTGATATCATTTTTTTTGCTTCACAATTCTTCTTTAAAAATCTCTGCTACCACTAAAAAGACAGCCCTACCACTTGAGTGAAAACAGGCTTTTGAACTGAAGGTGATTGACTTGTATTCAACATCTTGTGCTCTTTTAAGATACAGTTTGAGACCAATGCATTCATTGTCTGTGGTACACTCAGTCCAAGCATTTCAGTTATAGTTTTCTCAGTCTTCCAAACACATCAGACTTTTCCATGTTCTCGCAAATTTCTGCCCTATTTGCATAGAAACTTGGGTGAAGACAACAGTCTCTTCACAAGGAACAGGCTTATTATGTGACTCTAGAATTCAGATCACAAGAATTTCTTTGTTTTCTTCTGTGTTTTATATATAATGGTCTCATTTATTGTGGTTTTCACCATCTTGTCTTGGAGGACATTTTGCCTGCAACTGAATGTATATTTCCTTTCCAAGGACTCCATAGCACAACCATGAGAAACAATACAAAAAGTCCAACAAGGAAGTCCCAACACTATCTAACCCAGGAAAAAAATTGTTTGGTTTGCAAGTTCTTTTTCTCACTATGTATTGGTTTTCTTGGTTTCACACACTCATCCTGCCTAGAAGGGATGAATGACCTTTGATATTGTTCTTGGCAGGATTACAAATATATTATCAAACAAGGTAGGTCTGTGGTGGTGACCTGAACTGAAAGACATTGTGTAGTGATTTAAACACTCAGACTAAGAGCAGAGAGTTTATCACATCAGTAAACCAGACAAAGGTAAGTGATAAGTCCTAGCAGAATAGAATAAGATTTAAATTAGTCCATTTAAGTATAGTTTGCAGGAACTTGTTCCTAGTGAGATGTTTGGTTTGGTTAATGGAAATGCTATGGGTGAAAAAATCTTTCTTGGTGACAGAAAAAGCAGATTTGTGGGTTGCAAAGTGTTTAAGACAACTCAGAACTGCAAAGATGGATGTCTTAGGTGCCATTGATATTACAGAAAAAATACTTAAAAACTGCCAATGGGCAGACTTTTTCCAGATAATACCCTGGCAGCCTCTGAACTTCTATCTGGCTGCCAGGAAGAAAGCTGCCTTTGCAGGTTCACAAGCAGTAGCTGTCTCACAGGATGTTTTGGCATTTGTGCCATGCATCCAACTCAGGGACTGTGAACCTATAGGATTTCCAGTATGTCCCTAATGGTGCAGATCCCCAGGAAATATGAAGATTTATTTTGTAGATCAGTGTGGAGGCATTGATCTCTTCTTGCTGCCTCTTTCAGGACAAGTTTTACATCTGCGTATCTTGTGTGATAACCACCAAGTTTAGAGGCAAAGGACTTCAGGTTGGTGAGGCTGGTTCTGCAGGGCATCCCAAGGCCTTATCTGCCATCAGGGAAATCATGACCTGGATACAATAGACCAGATTCCCATTCGAGGCACCAGCCCAACTGCAAAGATGAAGAATGTAATTTGATTTTCCTGTGTTCAGGAAACAGGTGCTTGGCATGGAAAGTGGCACTCCTTCCCTTCTCCTTTTACTGAAATCATTGATGATGCCATGTCTGAGACTGTGCCAGTCACTGAGGTGTAACACAGGCACTGCCCCAGTGTGGGACTGGTCACATTGAATTGCTTTTCTACAATAGGATAATTAGAAATGATTCAGCACCTGTCATCCTGAGCCCTATCACAGTGGCCTTTGGACTTCTGAGTGGTTTGAACTACAGAACTGTGCTCCTAACACTGCCCAGCACAGCGCCCTGGTTTGTAAACCAAGTGACTGATCATTCTCTTGGAGCAGTACCAACAGCAGTTCTATAAAGGAAATGTTTAACACTGGGTGACATGTAGCCATGAGCTTGTGCAAACTTCAAGACAGCTGATTTGGAGGCTTCCCTTTGGCTGTTTCATCTCAGTATTAAAATGTAATTGGTTCATGACGGGAAAACTCCTAAAGAACCCTCTAACTTCAAGCAAATATCTGGCAATCAGCAGAATATTGCTGCACAGTGACATGACTTTCATCTTCGACACATTATACTTCACGTGAAAAGTGACATCCTCCAAGGAAAATAGCTTATTTCAGGATAATAGTCTAGGCTTGCAGAAAGATTTTTGTTGTTTCAAAATAGATTAGAAAGACATTAAAAGATTAGGATATACATAAGAGCACAAATGGAAAGAAAAGTACTTCCTGTGGGAATTATGACTACTTGTAGTGCCACCTGCTATTGAGAAAGCAGTTGCAAACATCTTTGTGACAAATTGTTAACAGTAAACAATTCTTAGAATTATGAGGTACCACTTTTCATTTTTGCAACCGTAAAATTACAGAACTACCAATCAAAATTCCCTTTTCCACAGTAATTTTGTAGTGGGAGACTTGATTTAGGAAAACCCCACTGTGATTCACACTGAATTTATTTTTTCCCTATTCAGTCAAGGGTGTGGGTGGAAGTCATTAGAACATGTTACCAGAGGTACTAGGGGAAAAGGGAAATAGATTCAAGAGTCAAATCCAAGCCCAGGGTAAGTGAGGTACAAAGTAAATCGAAATCACTGAGATAGAAACTTGTTCAAGGCTGGGAAATTCTTCTTGGGAAATATGTCTTCTCTCAACACCTTTGCCTAAATATCTTTTTCAGTTAATGCTGAAAAGGGAAACAATACTGGGTAGACCCCTGGCAGTGCTTCCATTCCTGTGCAGACCTAGTGAACAAGGAACAGTCAGTAGAGAACCTAGAAAAGGGACATTTTGAGGTCTCTTGTCTCAACACAAGGAGCAAGGGTGCAGTTTTGCCAAGGAAGAAGTGTGCTAATACAGGGAGATACAAATCTGTACTGCATGGGTGTACACTGGAAAAACCCTTGAAAGCACTGGCTTAACAACTGTGCCACCTCCTCTTCCTTAGCAGTGGTTTAGCAGATGGGTACCAGACCTAGCAGGGCGATTCAGGGTGAGTGAGGCACTGATGCTTTTGGTCCACACAAGAGCTGACTCTGAAGAACTGTTGGAGGTAGGTAAATGTAAAGTTTACCTCTCTCCTTTGATTACGTGGAGATTTTCCATGGAAGCAGATCTGGAACACCTCTGCTATGAAGACAGGCTGAGAGAGCTGGGAAGAGGAGGCTTCAGGGACACATCATGGTGGGCTTCCAGTACTTCAAAGGGACTTATAAGAAAGAGGGATGGGGACTTTTTACAAGGGCAGATAGTGATAGGATGAGGGCAAATGGTTTCAAATTAAAATACAAGAGTTTTAGATTGTCTTGGGAAGAGGTTCTTTGCTTGGAGGTTAGTGAGGCACTGGAACAGTTGCCAGAAAAGTTGTGGATGTCCCATCCCTGGAAGTGTTCGAGACCAGGTTGGATGGGGCTTTGAGTAACCTGGTCTAGTGGAAAGTGTCCCTACCCATGGTAAAGGAGTTGGAACAAGATGACCTTTAAGGTTTCTTCCAATCCAAGCCATTCTATGATTCTAAATTTCTATGATTTTAAGCAAACTCCAGGCAGGGGCAATGTGTTTGGAGTTGTCCAGATCTGGTACCCTGATGGATCCAAGGCTGCTGCAGATCCCTGACCCCAGGTCCAGCAGTGAGGCTGTGTTTGTATCCCAGTAGGTACGTGCACATATAGATATGTACCCAATGGACTTGCTTGTACCCTGGTGTCTTTCCAGCCACAGCACCACTGACACAGGGGCCTCCAGCCCCTGGCCCCACCCCAGAGGCTCTCACTGAGATCCCCCAGACAGGATAGAGCCACTCACATAGGAAAATAACTAGAAATAGGGTTTAGTAAGAGGCCCGGACAGTGCCAGTCACATGCAGGTGCAACACAATGGTCCTGCAAGAATAATGAGGAACTGTGCAGACACCAGTTGGCACTCAGTAACAATTCTCATGAGACTTACTCCTCCGAGGAGGTCTAAGTTGCATTTTGGCTTATTCATGTCTCATTCTGTTGGGATTTGAGCCTTTATCTGGAGGCAAGTGTTTGAGAAGAAGATGGTGTTGTGCTAGCTGTCACACCATGGGAAAGCAGATGACTGAAACCTGTCCTTCCCTTGAGTGTGGGTTCAAGGGAGTTGTGCCGAAGGACACGCAGTAGGAAGTCAATGCAGATGGTGAAATGGGACACAACTTTGTAGCCCAACACCATGGAAATTCCCAAGACAGGGGGAAGCCACTGCTTCTGCTTCCTCTTCCTGATGCTGCTTAAGGTTTTTCACTTGATGACTCCTCAAATGCACAGAGTTCCCCCAGCTAAGTATAGATCCAGGACCTTCTAGTCCTTCCACTGGCTGCTTTGGACAATAATTTATTTAAAGTTTCATAGAAAACAGCCAGATGTCTTCTCTGACCCTCTGCCCAAATCAGTATCCTCTTAATCACATTAAAATTTGGCCATAGACCCTTCACAGAAATTTGCAAGGCAGAAGAAACTCTCTGTGAAAGCCACAGCACATGACTTCCTTATGTTCCCGTCTCCGCCACAGGATGCACCTGATTAATGTGCTTCTCTTCTTGCCTGTATGTGTTCAAACATGTCTGTGATGCCTTCAGCAAATAAAAGGGAAAAGAAAAGATAGAAGAAATAAGAAGCTAACTACTTCTTATGGAAAAAAAAAATGAAGTTATTGAGTCAGGAACTATATAAACCATCCTAAAGAAACACACGAAGGAGAAAAATTTACAGGGAAATAAGGCTGGTTTAGAAACAGAGTTAGAGAAGTTAATCAGCATTTCATGAATCTCAGAATCCTTTGAGTTGTAGCCAAGTGTTTGGAGAAGTATCCAACACACAAAATTCTTTTTGTACATGTCTGAATCAAGATGGATTAAGAATAACCAATAATTAACTATCCTTGGACTATGAACCACAGAGTTGAATTTCTTTAGTCTACAACAGCTGTACCCTTTGAGGAATTATTTTCCTAGTCATTTCAAATCACAGCTTCTGCTTTTGAAGTGTCATGTAGTACCTTCAATCAGTCACTCCAGGCAAGCTATGTGACTCGCATTGGAAGGTATCAGGTAATTTACTTTTCACAGGAGTGATGTTAGCTCTGCTGAACCTAGATATAGTTAGGGGGTGCTATATAACAGTGATTGTAGAATCTCATGCTGAGTACATTATTTTTCATGATGTTTGGGAAAGTAATTGAAGAATTTCCTAGCTTAATTAAAATAATGGTATTTATTTGTATTTTCTCTTTTAAGGTTTACAAGGAGGGTCTTTACCTCCAGTAAGGATAGAAACATCAAAACCATCCTGAAAGGTGTCCAGCCTGTACCTGACAGCCTGCAGAGCTAACAAACACACATCCCCTTCAGGCCAATTACTCTTATGCTTGAAGTTAGAAACGTTTTCCTCAATTTAGGAGTCTACACTGTCCAGGATATTTAAACTTCTCACTGTTAGGGACCCAGCCAATACAGTCAATCTAGCATAGAGAGCAGTTCATCTCATCTAGAAGTCCGTGTCCTGTGTCACTTGAATCACTCTCTAGAATTCACTGTCCAAAATGGCAACTTGGAGACCTAAATAACTTACAGACATCTACACAACAAAACACTTAAAGCAGATTCCACCTCATTATTCATTTGCCTGTACTTGAGACACCCACCCAGGGCTGGCTGCCATGATACAGGAACTATGGAGACCTGCATCCTTCCAGGGCAGCTGGAGATCAGGTGTGATTCCCCAGAGGATTTCAAATAACACTAATGCTCAGGCAGTTAATTCCAAACCTCATGTCTAAACTTAATCACTGTTGTTTAAGACCTCTATAGAGTCTTGGACACTGGACACTGCTAAATTTTTATTAAAAACTTTCTTGTATTTACCAGCTTTTATCATGGTTCCTCTCATTCTTCCTTCCATGAAACAGACAACACAGAGTAAAAAATGGTTACTTTAATCTTCCTTTTCCACACTCATGAAAATTCCTCTTGTACTTTATGGAACCTTTTCATCCCAGAGCTCATCTTTCTTTGCTTGATTCCAAACACACTATGGCAGCTGAGACCTTATCCATGCTGGCAAGAGTAGAAATGTTGCCTACCATACATATTGGAACCCAGATTATGCATTCCAGTTGCATGACCGAACTTGTTAATATCAGTTAAAAAATGTTGAATCATTTTAGCACTCATTTCTGCTAACATCATAAGATGGTTTTAGATAGAACTGTTAGATAACTGATAACAGTACTCCTGGAGTTATGCTGCTGGTTATTCCTTAAAAAAGATCGGTTCTTTGTCCTGTCATCTGTATTTTGCTATTACATATTACAACATAATATTCTATAATCTAAGATTAAATCATATGTACCAGTTATAGCATAATTTTATTAATTATCATACAGTAGATTATGTTGCTCTTACAATTATGTTGCTCTTATTATTTCTTGAGTTTGTCAAAATCTTGTGCCATAAATGGTCTAAATACATGATTCAAAAAAAAAATGAAATGTAGCTCCACATTTTACCTGAAAAACTTTTCCTTATTTGTTAAACACACTATAAAATTGCCCAAACCAGAAGGCTTGGGCAAAATAAAAATAGTAATATTAGTTAAACACCTTGCATCACTACCTGATTATGAAACTGCTATGCATCATTTTTACTAATCAGAGGATATTATACAGCATGAGTCAGTCTGTCACTGATTTATTATCAGCTATATAAACACAGCTGAGAAGTGTGCTCAGTAGCTCAAGAGTGAAACTGAGGCAGACAACCTCAGATGAGGATGAAGACCTTTGCAATTCTCCTCTCGCTGTATGTGGCCGTCTCCTCTGCGTTTCCTGTGGCTCCAGAAGCAGAAGATGAAGAAAAAACCCTACAGCTTGTAGAGGTAAGTATTTTTTTCAGTGCATATCTAAGGGAAGGCTAAGGTAGTCTGAGAGATAACTACAATTGCAATTCACAGAATATGGCTGGAAACTTAAGATGTAACATTTTGCAGAGGTTTCGAGAGAAAGCTTTTCCTATCAACCTAGAAAATGTGTGAAAATTATGTGGAACTCATTTACCCAGAAGTCATCTGAATACTTCACTTTTGGTGTTGTCAGTAAAGTAATAACAAAACTACTGAGGCATGAGTTCTAGCAGCAACACTCAAACTCAGCAGCAATTTACATTTCAGAACGTGCTTTGAAACTTGTGATTGACTGGTCTTTATAACATAAGGAAGGAAACTTGCTTGAAGCAGGCAGGTTTTTCTGTGTTTTGGAAATAACCTTTTATAGAATATTTTGGAAAAAGGGAACTCACATAGACACAACATAATTTGGTGTAGACAAAATGGTTGAAATTTAGTAGGAAGGCCTGAGTTTCTAGTATCATATTCTGTAGCTAAAAATAAAATGCACAATTCCCAAAATCTGACTCTCTAGCAGTAGTCACCTGCTTTGGTGGGAGTCCTGGCTCTGTGGAGTCTCACTGCCAGCCTCAATTTCCTTGGATGAGACCACTTATAAGCTTTCCTGTAAGCTTTGCTGTTAGAGTAATTGAGCACAGTAAATAATGTAAAATTAATTGTCAATAGTAGATATTAGATTTTCAAGACATTTCTTGATATATTTCATTAGTGAAACTATAAGGAAAACTGTACTGAAGAAAAGAGGTTGTTGTTGGTCCTGGTAAACACAGGGCATGTCGATACAGGAATAGTTAAAGATTACTTAGAAAACTTAAGTGTGACCAAAGACAGTACTGATAAGTCACAATGCTCTTTTTTCTTTCTTAAACTCTCACTCAGAGTTATCTACAGAATTTCTATGACCTTCAAAAGGATCACCATCCCCATTTAAGAAGCCGTGGTGAAAACCCCCTTACTGCAAAGCTCAAGGAAATGCAGTCGTTCTTTGGACTACAAGTGACTGGAAAACCTGATCTTGACACATTGGAGGTGATGAAAAAACCCAGATGTGGTGTACCTGATGTAGAGCAATATGTGTTCACACCAGGGAATCCCAAATGGAAAAGAAATAATCTGACATACAGGTAATCTTTCCTAATCTGGTTCAAAAATATATAAATCCAGCACACCAACTTTGGAATGGGGGGTCTGAAGGAATTACATTAAGTGATATGTGGATGTGCAGAGTGATTCAGTGATTTCTGGAAGAAGACAGATGCTTTAGAAGGCAGTATCTAAAACAAAGTCTTTATTACTTTTCAGTCATGAAAGATACATCTAAGATTTTTGACTTTTTCACAAGTAATTATATTTCAACTAAAATGCTAAAATTTCAACTATTTTCTAAAGAATATATTATGTGTTGGGTTTTCTTTGAAGGATTTTGAATTACACCCCAAAAATGAGACGAGCTGATGTAGACGAAGCAGTCAGAAAAGCTCTCAGTGTCTGGAGCAACGTGACACCATTGACATTCCAAAAGCTTGAGGACAAAGAAGCAGATATAATGATCTCCTTTGCCTATAGAGGTAACAATGATAACGTGGGATGTTAAATACCCATCTGAAGTCATAGAAGTAAGTTAAGATTTTAACTGATTTTTTACCTCTTCATTTTAGACCATCGTGACAATTCTCCTTTTGATGGTCCCAATGGGCAGCTGGCTCATGCATTCCAGCCTGGTGAAGGTATTGGTGGAGATGTGCATATGGATGAGGAGGAAGCTTGGACAAAAGATGGAAGAGGTAAGCATTTTGTAGCTGAATCTATACAGTTTTAACCTCGTACAGTCTTATCTCATGTGATGTTTACTATTTCATTAGCCTTTCTACAGGCAGAAAAGTGAGCAAAAGGGAGAGAGATTTTCATTCATAATTGCTTGCCCTTTTTTGTTGTTGTTTTTTACTGCCACTTTAAGTCATGAACTTGCAGAAAAAAGATTTTTTTAGATCATAGTGGCATTTATAATGTCATATAAATATTCAGGTCATAAGGGTTTATAATGATTTTAAAGTCAGCATTTTAAAATACTTTTTTGTTCAGAGGAAAGCCAAAACTTGGATAGAAGAAAATCTGCTGGTAGACTTCTGAAGGCAAATTCTTTCTTTTTCTTAACCTAGCACTTCAAAGTTTGGTGCTAACTAGGGTGTTCCAAGTATCACCGAAATTGTAATCTCATTGTTTGTTTTGAAGTTCTTTTTCTGTTGGATTATTGCCGACAATCCCTCAGCATGGACATGATCCTTGATCTGAGCAGTTTATGTGATAGCAGGGGAAACAGCTCATATTTAAGACACAAAGACAGTAGAGAAATGGCAATGAGACCACAATTAATGCCAGACATTCTTTACATACTCTTATAGCTCTTCTGTTATATTGGGTTTGAGTTGTTAAGATAGTGGAATTACTTACAGTCTCTCTTGTACCTCTAGTGTATTTCAGCATAAGTGTTTCCCATTTAGTGAACTGTGCCCAGTGTTGAAACAGATTTTATCTTGCTTCATATGGTTTTTAACCTGCAGGCTACAATTTGTTCATCGTTCTTGCCCATGAGCTTGGCCATTCACTGGGTCTGTCTCATTCAAATGATCCTGGAGCACTGATGTATCCAACTTACTCCTACACCAACCCAAATGAATTCCGTCTTCCTCAGGATGATATTGATGGAATTCAGGCCATCTATGGTAAGCAATAATATATTTATTTAATATGTCTATTTGGGAGGCTGGTAAATGGTGAGAAAATATGTATTTGTTTAATATTTCTACTTGGGAATCTGGTAAATGGTAAAACAACAGTATTCAATATTCCACCAAAATGAGAAGTTTAACAGTTTCTGAAATACTGATAACAAAAGAGAGAAAATTCCTGGAAGCAAACTTTAGCTGAAGTCCAGTTCCACAAAAATCTCATTTGGGAAACGATTAACACAACTGGTTTTATCAACATTAGAATTCTGCATTTAATGACAGACTCTAAAATTATATCCTTTTTCATTCTCTATAAAAAGTGTTTTCTGGGTCCTCAGAGACCTTCTGAACACTTTCCTTGTATTTCTCCACACTAAATCATAAATATTCATCCTACAGGACGGTCTAATGCTGCTGTGCAGCCAACAGGACCTGTAACTCCAGAACCTTGTGACCCAAATTTGACATTTGATGCTATTACTACCCTACGGGGAGAAATATTCTTCTTCAAGGGCAGGTAACAACAATAAACATACATATTATTACTTTTAAATATTCAGTAGTTTAAAAAAATCCGTGAGGGAAAACTGTCCTTTTGGAATGTAATACAAAGAGAAGCACTAGAAAACCACCATGTATTTACAGAAGTGAGTTCTGAGATCGTTAACCCAAAGAGCTTTGATAAAACCAGGGAAGGTGACATGGGTTTATAGGTTGTTTTCCAACTGTTCTATCACTGTGGCAGACTTACCTCTGGACTCGATTCAACTAAAGAACAAAGCAAGAGCACTCACATATCCCTGAGCAATGTGTCCACGGGTCCCACACTCATCCTCAGTACAGGAGCAGGGGCAGAACTGAAAGCACTGCCAGGGAGAAGGATGTCTGAGCCTTATTGCCCTACAGAGAAATAGAAGGTCTTATATTTAATTTGCCAGATTTTTAGCATGCAATTGTGGTGCTAAATTGCAAATGTCTTTGCTTTAGGTTTCTTTTACATGCAGTGGACAGGGGTATTCACATCCAAGTACCCATCTCCCCCCAGTTGTACTCCAGGAGCTGTAATAATTATTTTGAAGTTTTGATAGGAGTGGAATTATTTTATGACATAAATTTTGTTTAAAACAGATACATGCTGCGCAAGCATCCTGCAAGGACAGAGACAGAGCTCAATTTTATCTCACTGTTCTGGCCAAGGTTACCATCAGGAATTCAAGCTGCTTATGAAAACATTGAGAGCGATGAAATTTTAATTTTTAAAGGTAATTGAACCAGAAGTTCTCTACTTTTTCTAACCTGTTACTTCCTGCTTCTAAAAAAAAAAAAAAAAAAAAAAAAAAGGCAGTTACAGAAGTTAAAGTGTTTTTAAGGAAGTAGGAACAGAAATTCTTACAATTCTGAAAATAATTAAACCAGAGGATCATATTGATGTAATGGATCTTCAGAGATCATAATCTAGAAAACTTACCCCTCTGTTATAGTCAATGCCCTGATAAAGCAAATTATGAAAACAGCTACCCTTCTTCAGGTCTAGCTCTCTTCAGGTAACAGCACTTCACTTTGTGCAGAAGGATTTTTACTGAATTCCATTGACAAATACAGGCATTTTTATACTACATTTACTGATATTCTTGTTAGTATATATTGGTGGAAAATTGTACTACGAGAGTAAAATTGTTCACTGAACTAACAATCAGTCTTTCTTTTTTTAAAGTCTCAAATACTTTTTAAATATCTCAAATAAATTCATTAAACACATACTATCATACATGACCTATTACCATATATAAATATGTTCATTGCATCTAAAATTACCAAAGCATTTTAATTAGAGATGTGCTTTTCTTAATAATTTAATTTGATACACATTGCCTAGTTTTCAAAATATTATATGTCTCTATAATCAAATAGCATATTACAGGAATTTAATAAATTCAACATCCCAATCCAAGGTCAATGGTTTAACTCATCAACCTCCAGCACCATTCAAGTTGATATTCAGACAAATACCTTATATTTATTTTTTTAAATTCGGGGAAATGTTCTTTCAACACACCTTATAATTCCAATGTTTTATTCTTAAAACAAAAGCCATTTTTCCTGTTTTCATTATGTAGTCCCAGCGTAAGAATTAGAAACATTTTCTAAAATAGTAAACTGAAGGGAATAACACTGACATCGAGACACATTGCCTTCTACACATCTGAAACACAAGTAAATGCTGTTTATGAGTAGCAAAAACAAATGAAATTTGCTTGTATTTTTCAGAGGATAAATATTGGGTTGTCAGGGGATATGACGTTGTACCCGGCTATCCCCAACCCATCTATCGCCTGGGGTTCCCAAAGACTGTTAAAAGAGTTAATGCAGCTTACAATGATGAAGCTACAGGAAAAACATACTTCTTTGTAGCTGACAGATACTGGAGGTAAGATTCAATGTTCATTTACCAGAAGGCAAGTTTTCATTTCCCTGGGGACTGATGTATTACTATGCAGTTTGCGTGGAATGATGTTTAAACCAGGTATATTCCAGAAATTTAAATGTGTTTCTTTGGAGTTTAAAAAAAATTAAGCATTTGTCAGAAAATGTCATCTTTTCATCAGGATTTTTTTTCCCCAAACATTACATTCCTGTAGCAGGAAGTCCTATCACCTGAATGAAACAGCTACCCAATAAAGAAGAGTGGGTTTCTAGCAGATTACTCACTTTTTCTTCACAACAGTGTTGCTTTTTTGTGTGATGTTTTGATAGTGTCTAATTTTAATTCACTTTTCAAACAAAATGAGCCATCCATGCAAAGTGTTGGAATTGTATTCCTCTATGAAGTAACTATAAATATTCTCCAATTTTAAAGTTGCTTGTATTTAACTGAAGCTCATGACAAATTTGAGAGAGCAATTTTGTTTGATAAGTCCATCACTGACACTAATTCAGCTATGGTTCAGGACTGTGCTACTGCCTCCTTCTCTGAAGTTTTGTGTTTTGTTTTTATGTTGAACTGAATATTCAGTGCCCTGAAACAGAAATTCATTTTATGTGCAAGTGATGGCCAAGGCTCTGCTAGTCCAGAAATACATTATTAATTTCTGAGCTGTGTTTCCAGGGTCCCTGGGAACATTGTGACACACTTTACCATTGGTAGGATTTTCAAATCTCAGAGAAATCTCTCAGAGAAACTTAATAAGAAGAATCAAAAAGCTACTTTAGTTAATCTGTTAGAGACTTCTTAGTAACAATAGAGTTGCATGTAAGAATTTGCTTTTGACTTTAAAAATATCATCCTCACAAATTGTAATGACATTTCTTATTCTAAGATATGATGAAAAGAAAAAGTCCATGGATCGTGGGTATCCCAGGAAAATAGTCTCTGACTTTGGAAATATTGGCAGAGTTGATGCTGCTTTCCAGAAAGATGGTAAGTGAAACATACCTTTAATCTGTGTTTATGTGAATATTTGGGCTTCTATAGATAGTCTAATTTTTTCCAAAAAGCTGTCATTAACCTTAATGAAAAGGAAATTAAAAATACCAGGTATGCATGGACTGTCTATAATGGGGATTTTTTTTTCCAAAACACTGAAAAAAGTCACCTATGAAATATAATTTGATTAAATTTTACTTCTAGGCTATGTGTATTTCTTCCATGGAACAACTCAGTTCCAGTTTGATCCTCGTGCCAAACGGATTGTTCGACAAATGAAGAGCACCAGCTGGTTTAATTGTTAATTGCAATGTTTTTCCATATGCCCACTGTATGTTTTTATGTGCTGCATTTTTCAGTATTTCATGATTCTCAGGTCAGAACGGAGTTCTGTTCAAATTCTATGGGAATATAGTCTTAATAATTATTTATTTTAAACCAAATAAATTTATATAATTTATCACAACTTCTCCTGTTACTGCCAAGTTTCATAATAAATTATGTTTCTCATATAATTGCGTTCTTGATGTCTTTTTTGCCCTGATGTTTAAGAACCAAGTCTAGTTTTCGAAGACTAAAAAATGCATTCTGGCAGGAAATGTCAGATTTCGTCACATGGACAGGGAAAGGAGCACACAACTGTCTCTGAACCCCCCACCCCACACAAACCCTGGTGAAAACCTGACAATCAGTTGGGGCTCACTATCATCAGTGTACAGATCTACTTCCACTTTCTATTCCTCCTTCCCCAGCTTCCGCTCTTAGACTGCTCTCCAGGCTGTACGTCTTTACAGCTGTGGGCAGAGGGCAGCGGGGTGGGAGGAGAAGGAATATTCTCATGGTTTTGGGTGTAGGAACTGGCTTCAAGCCCAGAAACGCAGAAATGTGGATTAGAAAGGAGATGAGAAACAAGTCACTTGCTCTCAGAGGTAGCCACATCATATAACAAACAAATGACCATCTTTAAGCAAGGCTCTTTCAAGTGCTTACTACTCCAGTAGTTATTAAATCCCCCCTAATTCCAGTGGATTAAAGAATCAAAAACTTTGCTTAAAAAAATGAAAATACTGGGCCAAAAATAGTTCTCATACAAAAATTCATTAAAAAGACAGATTAACTTCCATCTTAACCACATTTTTTGCAATGCCCTCAATTAAAATGGTGTTTGAAGTGTTATTTTCTTTCTCTATAGTCTTTGTAGCTCAGCTGATAATATTAGAAGCCATGTGAGCAGAAAAAAATGTATTATCTGTTATAACATCTGTATTATTCAATATGTTTCAGAGGAAGGTCTAAGGTTACTGTAATAAAAGTTACTATATTTTGAGAAAATGATGTGAAATCTCATAAAAACATATCTGTTTCATTTTTTTCATTACTTATCTGTCTCTATTAGAAGGCTATTAAATTTTGTCCTTCATAAAGAAGAGACTTGGTAGTTCTCTTCCTTAAATTCAGGAGTATAGATTAAATAATGTTCAAAGATAAGAAATTGTATAATTGATAATAACTTAATCATATACTTTATAAAACCTAATAAAATATTACAAAATAATAAAAATGAATTGCAGCAAGTCAAAGGTTTTAATTAAGAAGTTAATTTATGTGAATCCTGTTCTCACAAGGTGTTATAGGTACTAGTTCTTTAATATCAAACTTCAGTAGCAATGCTATTGAATCCTATTTTCACATGTAAGCCATTGTTATTGAATGACAATTAAACCAAAAATTGTTTTAGAAGTATATAAATCTAAATTGGTTGTGTTGGGGCTTTTTTAGCAGAGATGGTTTACAAATATAACACAAGATTTGAAAGCAAAGGTAATATTTCTTACTAGAACAATTTATATTTAAAAAAAACAAACTGAGGGCATATGTTCCCTGCACATATGAAGCAGAAGCACAGGATCTCAAGGCAATGCCAAAAGAGCATCTCAGATTTAGAGGAGAATGCTAGTCCCTCTCTAGAAGGAAATAGTAGCAGATACTCACTGGGCAGAGAAAATGTTAAATGGGAGATGAGGGGTAAGGAGGTGGTTATGTTTTAGAGGCAAGAGAGTTAAAGGGTAATTTACAAACCATGGAAGATGAAAAAGTTAAAAATAGGATGAAGATTCTCATGTAATATTTTTAGTCCATGCCTTTTGGCATCCTGCCATCCTTGCCTTTTGCAATTTTTACTTGCCAGACACAGTTTTGAAATTCACTTCGTGGATTTCCCATGAGCAGGAAGATGAGAGCTCAAAATGAAGTGAGTTTTTTGTGAGAAATCTGCCCCGTGCTTATGTGAGAGAACATTTCCTCTGCCTGCATGAGCATAGAGATTGCTCCATCCCAGCCACACCATGAGAGGGAGGGCACTTCTGCTGCTGGGGGCTCTTGTCTTCCCTCAGGCACAAAGCAGGCTTTCAGTAATTAGGAAGTGGGGTGCTGCTTCCAGCTCAGTCCATACAATCGCCTGCCATTTTCTTGCTTCCTTTTAACAAGTTTACCTCTATTTGCTAATTACTGTACAATGTTAAAGTACTGTACCCCTCCCCAGGGTCTTGCTAGAGGTTTGATGTGTAGTTGTAGCCCATATCATTACAAGACAGATTTGCCCAGCCAGGAATTTAATTCCCTAAACAGGATTAGTGCATCTGAGGTACTGTAGGGTCTCCAAGTAACCCATGCAGGTATGAAACAGGACTCTTGGGAGCCCGTCACTTCCCGAAGGACCAGAGAGACTACACTGTCTCTAGGGATCTATGCTGGGGTTGTTGAATCCTGCCCTCACACGCTGCAGTCTGCTAAAAGTTTGGGTCAAAGGGTCAAGGATAGTATCTGAACCATTGTTTCGTGCTCCATGTTTTTCACCCAAGCTGAGTAACAATGCAATTTTATTGGCTCTGTGGTAGGATTGAGCCTGAAGATTAGTGGCTCCTCTCATCTGCCTGAACAGTTCCCCAGTGCCATTGAGGTTCCTGAAGGTGTCCAGCTGGCTTCCAGCTACCACTCTAGGAGCCACATGTCCGCTCTAGGTTCTGGATCATAGCCACTAGTGTGAGAGATCTGTCTTACGTTTTTAAATGGATATATTTTTTTTTGTTTCAAAGGTTTTAAAGCTAGAAGGAATGACAATGGTGCTACAGTCTGATTATATTCATGCATATGTCACAGAAGACAAACGCTGTTCAGGGCTTTTGCACCAAACGTGTTTTCCCATGGCACTAGAACACATTCTTGGAAAATGTGTTTTGGCTGATATGAATTTTATTTTATAGAAAAATCAAGAACTATGGGCAGATTTGATATGAAGTGGGAGAAGTGGTTGTCTTGCTTCCCACTGTGGCTGGCTATCAGATCCCCACAGCTGTCTGGCATGCAGCAGTGAAGGATAGAGCCAATGAGATCAGCTAGGTTAAGAACAGCTGCATCTAACTTTATGCATTTATTAGTTAAGCTTTCTCCTACAGAAAACAGAGAAATACATATCTCTGGAGAGTGATTCAACCAACTATCTTAGAATAGTCATCTGACCTCTACAAATGTCTTCATTCAATCTAGAGAAGTTTAAACCACTAATTTAGACTACATTTCTAGTTTCAGCTAACATTAGTGTTTGTTCAGAAGACATTTGAGTGACAAATGATGGAGATCAACATCACACAAAGTACCAGCAGGGTTTTGCAACCTGGCCACCTACACAACATAGCAGCCAGTTCCTACTGCCCATGGGAGAGAGACCTGAAGTGTTTTCACAAGGGATGTTTCACAAATATGTCTATAGCTGGCCTTGAGGTCTGGGAAAAGAAGAAGCTGTGTAAGCAGCTTCTGGTTACAGTTTCCTAATGCTTATCTTTGACATTTATTGGAGCTGGTGGATGTTGAGCTACCTCATTACTTCTTTTCTCCTCTTGGAAGACAGCAGTAATGTGACGGATGTTTTAACCCAGAAAGTTCACTGCCTGTCCTCATCACATCAGTAGTACCAGCTGATGTTACTCAGAGCATCCCAGGAACCAGAATTAGTGCTGGAATGTGGTCATGATCTTAATGCAATGCCAGCAGGGACTCAACCTTCCTAATGTTGACAACACGGATGTCTATTAGTTAGCTGTCTGAGCGTGCATTATATCAACATAAATCTAATCAATATGGTCAAATACATAGAGAACTGAATGGGACCCATACAATGCAATGATGATAAAAATGAATCAAGGGAAGGCTTCAATTTTTTTTTAATAGTAGCTCAGAAATGCCATTAGCAAGTTTAACAACGAGGCTATTGAGATGAGAAATTTCATCATTAATGCCTCCAGCTGGAGAAAGGTTGGCTGCAAGTGACAGCAAAGAAGCCAAAAACACGGAAGCAAGAATTTCCTGAAAAAAGCCACAGTCCAATATGAAGGCATTTCTTTCAACGGTTTTGTAAAAGTTGAATACGTGCTGTCAGAGCTTCTTTGAGGTGCTAAACACCTTCAGCTCCCTTTGCTGCCAGTGGAAGAGGAAGGTGCTTGGCTGGAACAGAGTGAAATCCCATAATTCGTCACAGCCTGTGTGACTCTTGAAACTTCCCTTATTCTGAATTACTTAAGACAGGAAATAATCATATCCCCTGCGGCTAATGTGGTTAAACTGAAAAAACCCTTTAGTGATGAAACTGCAGATAAAAGATAGATGGATAGATAGATAGATAGATAGATAGATGCAGACAGAGATATAAGATTATTCACATTCTTTTGGCTCAATTCATAAGGTAAAATCATTCTCATTTATGTATATTTTGGATTCCACCAGAATAATTTAAAAGAAACACACCGTTTCAAAGAGTTGCCAGGAATAGGTGGGTAGGGAATTGGAATTTTCATCCATTTTCCAAAACGTTCAGTCTCACTTTATGAATCAGTTTGAAAGAAAATATTCTGCTTGCAGTAATTTTTCCCAAAGTTTGTTTTGTTTATGAGATTCATATCTTGTGCACAATTCCCATTTTCTAGGCTGAGAATGGTTGAATACTTCTACATTTGGTGGTCCCATTTCACACAGCTATATTGGGACAACTTACAAGGCTGGCATTTGTCCACCATTTAATCTGGCATGAAGTTGCTCGGGTTTGTCAAATTCAGTGTAAAATAACTAAAATTGAGTGCCAGTTTTGAAAAGGTAGCCAAGCAGCTTAGACATATTCAAATCCCAACTGACTTCAGATGACTGTGGAATCAGATGGGTTCAATTAAGTTTTATTGTGTCAGTCTGCACAGTGTTGCAGCTTATGTGGAGGGAATCAGAGCATGATGAACTCTGAGTCAGTCTGCAGCTGACTCTCCAAAGCACCCCATAACCATACGAGCTGGGACGCGAGAAAGGAGCCACATGGAGCAGAAAGCAGACTGCTCTCCTACCTGGACAGGGATGACAGTAAAAATGACAGCTCTTTCACTTTGGCTTTTAACATGCACAGCTGTTTCTGGCGCTCTTCCCATCCACCCAGAGAAAGACAAGGAAGAAGATGCAAAGCTTGTACAGGTAACTGCATTGTCCATATCTGAGATCTACTGAGCCTTCTATTTTTAGACCTAATCTGTGTGTTCCAGCTGCACAGCAGCTTGCTGCCTTTCTGAGACAATGCTATTGCTTAGAAGTCTGTTGCCCGAACTTTACTAAAGTAGGATAAATCTGTACAAACTGTAAATGTCAAGTAAATAAGAGTCAGGACAATGTTGTCTGTTTCTGTTTAGCTCTGGTCCTCTGGAAAACATCTGTTGTACTCCAAAATCACAGGCAGAAAGTTTTGCCAGCAACCTACACAAACAAACAACATCAGTCCTAAGAAACAGATCAAAATGTGAAATGTGTTCACTTTTTCTTTCCATTAGAATTATTTGAATAAATTCTATGTGGTTGAACCAGATCCAAATCAACTAGGATGGAAAATAAATGCTGAATCCACAGCTGAAAAACTTCAGAAAATGCAACAATTTTTTGGTTTGAAAGTGACTGGAAAACCAGATAATGATACATTGGAAATGATGAAGAAACCCAGGTGTGGAGTTCCTGATGTGGGTCTCTATGGCTTCACTCTGCCTGGATGGAAAAAAACCAAACTGACATACAGGTAGTATTTCAGTAATTACTTTTTGAGTTTAAATTTTCGGTTTGTGTGTATCCACATTTGTTATATTTAAATATAAGTTCTGTAGCAATTGTTTCCAGTTCGGAACACAAAAATGTTTCTTTCTCCAAAGCTGGTATCTATGCATGCTTCTGAGAAGAATTTCTGATAATCAAGCTGGGTATTTCAACACTTACTGGTTCAACCATAGTATTTTGCCAGTCATGTATCACTCCTGACAAATATTCTGTAACAGAAACATCAATTGCACCCTGTACAAGTCTCATAATCTTCAAAATTTGCTGAGATGACAGTGTAGCAGTCACAGAAATCTGGGGAGATAACTTTCCTCATGCTCAAGTGACAACCTCCTGGCTAAGGGCCATTTTAAGAAAAAACAGATCATGTGTACACAGCTATTATTATGAAAAAGACACATTGGACAGTTATCACATACTTCAAACTCCCTCAGCCCAAGATGAATCTCGGAAACTATTTGTTTACAGGTTAAATTTCTTCTTATACTTTTCTGTTCATCGTCTTAACCATATTAGGAATTTTATTTTTCTGCAAATAGTAAGTATTGTACTTGCATTCTCATAACTGTAGAATTGTGAACTACACACCAGATATGAGCAAGGCAGATGTGGACAAAGCAATTGAGAAGGCGTTTAAAGTGTGGAGTGCTGTCACCCCGCTGATTTTCACTCACATTCAGAAGGGAATAGCAGATATAATGATTGCTTTCGGGACCAAAGGTATGATGACTGCATACAATGATAAAATTAATTCACAGATTTTTCAATAGTCATAACCTAAACTCAGTGTTGTTTCAACTCCATATTATTTAGCTCATGGACATTGCCCTCGCTATTTTGATGGTCCCCTTGGAGTCCTTGCTCATGCCTTTCCACCTGGCAATGGTTTAGGTGGTGATGTACACTTTGATGAGGATGAAGACTGGACCACAGGCTCAGCTGGTAGGTTCAAAAAAGGTTTCTAAAGTGTTATGCAGGTGAATAAACTCCTTTCTGATTTTATTTAAGTGAAGGAAGAGACTGAGATGAAACACAGCATTAACCATAAGAGCTGTTTGAGGATATTACAGGCCGTCCTCCAACTGGGACACTTCAATGGCATAGAGATAAACTCACCCTGATCTACTCTAGTACTTATTTAACACTGATAAAAATACCAACAGGACAATCTTTATCAGGTAGGAATGCCACAGACACAGCCACCCTTACGTGGCGGCTGGTGGTGGCCCATGTCCACCAGAGTTTCACAGCCCTTGATAAAAGCTTTCTCTTTTCCCCTCCTGGTGCACACTAGGCCTGTGCTTTGCAGCAGCCCTCAGAGGACATCCCCAGCACCTAAAAATCAATACTGCCACCAGTGATAACGAAGAGTCTTCACTAAAACTTCCTGGGTAGGTCCAACTATAGGCCATAGAGAGGGGAACACCAAGTGCCCAACAACTATCTGGTCCTCTCAGACTCCAGGCTGGGCATACAGCTCATACTGCCTCTGACAGGTCCATCAGTACACAGACACATTACCCTCCTGTCCTTTTGTTTTCTCATCCAGTTTTTGAGATGGAAAGTGGCAACAGAAAAATCGAGGTCAGGAAGAGCAAGGACATAAAGGATAGGAAGGTGCTGTAAAACCACTGCACAGGGAGGAGAGTGTGGGTTTATTGTGGTGGGAAAAAAAAAGAGGGATGAGAGATGGACATGTCATGTGATTAAATGTAATGTTTTCCCCATACTGGGACTGAATAGGTCAGCCCCAGTTTTACTGCTGTTCCTCAGCAGCACAGCTCCTGTAGCCAGACATTGCAGAACTCGGAGCACTTGGAGGACTCGTGAGAGGGGAGGACAGACTGGAAATATGTGTGGAAAAAATGAGGCTTTATTTTGTTTGGTTTTTTGAGAAATGAATGTCTTGGCTTCAGCCAGCCTTTCTTGGGCAATCGATGACCAGTCCTCTCCTCTGCCACACATTTGTGATCTTCACTAAATCTGTTGACATTTCTGGCTCTTGGTCTGCAGGGCAGATGATCATTCCTCCTTAATTCAGAAAGGCGTGTTACTTGGAGGTATGCACGCTGAACGAAATACCATTTTTAGTTATTTATTGTGTTAACATATTTCACTGGGAATAAGCATGCATAAGCATAACATTTTAAAAATTTATTTTGTTTGACAAATCTATAAAGAAACCATATGCTTTAAAGTCCTAATGGTAAGAAGGTAAAATATTCTGCTAATATTTTTTTTTTCCTTGTCTATTCATGATCTCAGCTTTCTTTCTCAGGTTTGTAGGAGGGAGAGTGACACACAGAGTGACACTTTGATACTTGCAGTGAGCACACAGTGTGTAGTCCTGCCTTGCCCTGGAGAGCTGTTAGTTTGATCTGACTCACTATCTAATCTGTTCTACCTCAGCCAGGAAACTCTGCCAGGACATTCCAAAGAGCTGCACCCACATTCACCCCCAGATATCTACTCATGCCACACACACATTTTCAGTAGCTAACAGAGAGCAGATGGGTCAAAAGTCTCTCCCTTTTAGTGGGGGAAGACCACAATCTTGTCCTATACAAAAATATGTTCACATATATCCATTCCCTAGTGAATGTCAATATATTGTATGAAAACTGTCTCTGAGCAATAGCTCTGCTGTGGTTGTATCAGCCATTTGATCAGTAAAATTAGACTGATCTCTTCTCTCTATCAATTTCTTAAGGGTTCAACTTGTTCCTTGTTGCTGCTCATGAGTTTGGCCATGCCCTGGGTCTCTCCCATTCCACTGATCAGAGGGCTCTCATGTTCCCCAATTATGCCTACGTCAGCCCCAGTGAATTTCCCCTCTCTCCCGATGATATAAGCGGCATTCAGTCCATTTATGGTGAGTAAAATACATGGCTTTAATAAAAAGAGTAAGCAGGGGAGAAATAATCTCTTTCACAAAGTTTCACCATAAACTTAATCATATTCTCATAATATTAAAAAAGGCAAGGTGTGGAAACCTTAATATTCCTTTCCAAATATTCTTTTCAAAATGTCTCCTTTAGGACCTCCACCAAATGCCCCAGATAAAAGGCCAACCACCCCTACCTTACCTAAAACCTGTGGCTCCCAGATGTCTTTCGATGCTATAACTACACTCCGACAAGAAGTCATTTTCCTAAAGGGCAGGTAAATACTGATATGACATTTATCTGCATGGTGTTTAATTTTTCTTGATTTATGCAAAGACTGACTACTTCTGTGGTTCACATGTTTACAGGATTTACAAAGAGACAAGTGGATTTCAATTCATGAAAATAAATGTTTTAGCAGATATTAGTTATATTAATATTTTTACAGGATCCCCTGAAAAAACATACTTCCTTTTTTCCAGAAAACACCTCAATCCCAACGAGACCTTATTCCCAAATGTATAGATGGCTACATTGAATACTGACTTGACTAAATTATGCAAATATTTCCTGAGAATCACATAATGGTTTGGTTTGGAAAGCACCTCAAAGATCATCTAATTCCAACCAGGAACACTTCCCATTAGACCAGGTTTTCAGAACCCCATCCAACTTGTCCTTGACCATTTAATTAAGTTTTTAATTAAGTTTACTAACGTAAGTAATTAACTAACTAAGAAATAGGTATGTTTGACAATACAGTTGATCCAATCTCTCCTCCAATCACCTTTGCAAGCCCAAAATCATCCAGGGAATTCATCTGCTGAAGAGGTTACTGCAAGCCCCACCTGGGCTCCTATAACCCTCTTACTATACAGTACAGCAACAACCTGAAATATTCAGTTGTTTATAATTGATCCCATTTAGCAATCAGTACCAATGAAATGCCAGAAAGCTAGAATAAAAAAACTGCAACACTTCCCAGTACAGGGAGTTATTTCCTTTCTGACACATCAAGCCAGGTAACTCCACTGACAAGAAACAGCTTGTAAGTCACAATGCTGTTCACCTTCTTTTGCACATATAAAAGTTTCTGTGGTTTATTATGTACTACAAAACCTCTTTCATATTTAAATCAGGCACTTATGGCGGATCTATCCTGATAACTCAGAAGCTGAACGTGAATCAATTTCTGCCTTCTGGTCAAATCTGCCTTCTGGTATTGAAGCAGCATATGAGAACACAAAAGATCAGATCCTACTTTTCAAAGGTGAAATATGAGATTTCCTTTATTTTTTTCCTAATTTAATTACGTGGGAAGAAGAGATGTGTGCATAAAATTCACTTTTCAAATAAATAAAATAAAAACTCAGAACATTTCATCTAGTTTTCCTACAACCTACAATAAAGGAGGGCATTTTACCATTTACTGTCTGAAAATGACTGGTGAAACTAGATATTTTAATTTCTTTTAACAGGCAACAAATTCTGGGTTGTCAGTGGATATCAGGTGTTGTTTGGTTATCCAAAGAATATCAACACACTGGGCTTCCCTAAAGGTGTCAAGAAAGTTGATGCAGCTGTTTGTAACAAAAATACAGGGAAGACAGACTTTTTCATAGGTGACAAGTACTGGAGGTAAGAAGAATTGACAAATGTTTTCCTATGAATGATTCCAATATAATCTGAATAAAAATTAAAGTGTCCATGTGATACAAGAGAAAGTAGACCTTTTAGGTAACTGTATGTAACTAGGTGATTATTGTAATCCTACTTTTCATAGAAGAGTTTCTTTGATTCCTGCATGGGAAGAGTATAGCTTTGTGTTTTGAGAGCTTAAGGGTGTCCTGAAGTCGGCGTTCAAAATATGGGTGTGCTTTGATACATTATGCCTGAAAGCTGAGAAAAACCCAGCATCTAGAGAACTTTTACAAATACAAAAGCGTCTCTAAAAAATAAAGATCAAAGCTAACCTACTTCAGCAGAAGGCTGGCTGTGATGGCTTGTGCAGGATTTCTCTGGTTTCTGAAAATCCTGGATTATTTCATCCCTATTAGAAAAAGAAAAGTGGGAGATCCTTTCCTGTCTTTGGCTGGTTAGCGCTGGCTTTTCAAGCTGTTCCCTCTAAATCCTATTCCCAAACTGGCATGAGTGAGTGCTGATACCCAAAGGGCAGGCGGGTGGAAGAAAGAAGTCAGCTTTGGGAAGCTGAAAGTTTCCTTCTGTGTGCAAGGACAATGATTACAAAGGTCTTCCTCAGGCAACCGGGGCAACTGGGTCACACAGACTTTATTGTGACTAATTGTGGGGTTCCTCAGTGAGACATACAGTGTCAGCTGGATTTTGAGATTCCTGTGGTTTCCTGTTTTTTGGCTTTGATTAATTTGGGAAGAGTTATTTACAATATCTTGCATTGTTATTTTACTGCCTTGGTCATAAGACAATAGCATGCAAGAAGACCACAATGCGCATTTCTTACCTAGTAACTCATTCTCTCAGCCTCATGTGCCTGTGAAAAATATTTCTTGTATCCAAGGAGAAGTAAAACAAAGGCTTGTTTATTTGCTTGGGTTTGGTTTTTTTTGTTTTGTTTTGTTTTTTTTCCTGAAAGGGTTCCTCAAATCTGGAAGACCATTTTAGGTTCTCCTTTCAGCTCCCATAATTTAGCCCCATCTCATAAAAATTGTCCTGGCTCAGTTAGGAACAACTTGATTGTATTAGAAATAAGCCAGCTTCCTTGCCTCCATCTAAATCTGTCGGCTAGTAGAGGACTTTGTACAATATCTTATCAAAGCCTAAGAGGAAGAGCCAAAATTCATGCTACAAATACATGCAATCACCATAGCAGGAATCAATCTGTCCAGTTTCCATGCACTGTCTATCACACAGTTATCATTGGAGGAGGTAAATCCCATCCCTGGAGTCAAAAGTGTCTTCCTTCATTTTTTCTCACCTAAGATGCTTCCTTGGAGCTGTACCTGTCTTTATCAGTAAACAAGTAGTAACCTCATGGAAAACACAATGGCCAGCATCCTGCAGTCATTTGTGCAAGTAAATAGTACAACTTTCTGTTGCAACCCCAGTGAAACCAAGTAAATTGCAGGTGCTGGGCACCTTTTGACAGCTGTTAAACTCTGTGCAGAACTGATGTCTAAATTCTGTAAAATTGCATGTCTCCCTTCATATGATTTAGGTTTGATGAAAACAGCCAGAAAATGGAGAAGGGTTATCCTAGACTGACTGTTGATGAATTTCCAGGAATTAGCCAGAGGGTTGATGCTGTTTTTCAACAGAAAGGTAAATGAAATGATCTTTTAAGTAAAATTGGTTCAGTTCAAAAGATCGTAAGTTATGAAATTTTGATGAATGTCATTATTGCTGCATCCTGCAAAAGACAGAAATGAAGAAACGCTCTCCTGTGTGCACAACAGTGACATTCCCTGATTTGTTGGAATGAAGCTATTTCTTGTATCCATAACATAATGCTTTACTTTTTCATTTCCAGGATTATTCTACTTCTTCCATGGATTGAAACAGTGGGAGTTCGACCCTATTGCTAAAAAAGTTATCAGAGAAATGAAGAGTAACAGCTGGTTTAACTGTTAGTATCATTAAAGTTTCTTACATTCAGCAAAAGACAATAAATACTATCCCCGAGATCGCAGAAATTGTTTGTATGTACATTGCTCTACAGAATAGGAAACACGACTAGTTTTCATAAATGCTTTTCATCTATTTTAATAAATTAACATGTCAGCTCAAATTTTATCTTCAAAGACTAGAATAAAATTGCATTTTTCCCATAAGTGGAAAATGTACAAAATAATTTATTACTTTATTCTCCAGATGGTTTGGGGTTTTTTTAATATTATGGCAATAAACAGTTTTAGGTTGATGGCACCTGTTTTCTGCTTCATCTGTTGAAGGCATGATACATTTCTGAGGTGTGAAAGGCTGCAGGTTAATATGCTAATATCCCTCCATCATACAACGTTTGCACTCTGCCTCTTTTTTCACCAAAGAGCAATCTTGTCTCCATCTGCAAGATACGGACTTTTCATTAGTTACTCACTTTTCTTCATTCTGCAAAAGATGCATTTTCCTGCATCTTGTCCTGCTCTTCTTTGGCTGTTGCAGCCTTGTCCCTTTCACATCACAACAGCACTTTGCCAACAAAATCACCCTCAAGTCCCAATGTCTAAATACATTATGTCACCTGATAATCATCCTGATCTGTCTTTATAGCATAACAATTAACATTTCATCAGTGACCACTTTTTCTGAAGCTATGAATGACATCCTTCACAAATCTGCACTGTCCTGTTCAAGAATAGATTCAACTACCATGTCACGGAGCACAACCTTTGCTCTGCTAACACAAACTGTGTGCTGTAAGTGCTCATACATCTGACATTTATTGCATGGGGCCATGAAAACTCCTCACAAAATTAGACAAAATCTATAGAGTCACAGCCATATCCTCTCCAGGTATGTCTTTTGAATTTAGTTCTGGAAACAGGTCCAGAACACACTGCCAAATGGCTGGCCATATTGCCTGCATGGCTGGGGTTGTCTGAGAACCTGGACTCAGTACTGGTTTGTCCTCCTGTTCCCTGGTTCTCACATATTTGTCTGTTTTACACACCTCTTGCATGCTTTAGTAAAGTGTTTCTTTTTGCTGTGTGATTTTATAACAATCCAATGACCCCAGCCTGAACCTTGCCCTCTTGATTTGCTTTAAACAGCAGCAATACCACTCTGTTGCTGCTACTGCTATGAGAAACCCACTGGCTTTGTTCCCAACAGGAAATCCAAGTAAAGGCTCAAATATGCTGTTTCATTGATCTACAAGTCTAATCATGGTGAACACCATCACAATCTAGATCCCTGACAAAATTTAGGCTTAAAGTGCTTAAATGGTATGGCAAAAAAAAAGAGCATGGTAGATATTTGAGGGAGGTTCATCTGACTGCTTTAGCTTTCTGTCTAGCTACATGACTTAGGGAAGATCCCTGTACTGAGAGGAAGAAGTTTTGCACAACATTACTCATCTCATCTCATCTCATCTCATCTCATCTCATCTCATCTCATCTCATCTCATCTCATCTCATCTCATCTCACCTTCTCACCTCACTCAAAGACTGCTGGGGCAAACCAGTGTCTTCAGCCTCCAGAGAAAACATGTCTTTGCATGGGAAGGCTACCCAACCAGCTTAGAGTAGCTAACTTTCAGACAGATAAGGTCGGGTGGAATTAATAGTGTCTTTGATGGGTATCTTTCAGGTTTTATTCAGAATAGGACATCCTACTATTTTCTCCTCTACCATGTTCACTTTTTGACAAGTTACAACAGCAGCTTTTTATTATCACCACAAGCCAGTGACAGCTGTCTGAAGGCACCTTCTTGCACTCCCACTGTGGAGTGATTGTGATATACCATACAAAAAGAGCAGAACATGCTGGAGGCAGGTGGGATGGAAGTGGTTCCTTACCTATTTTTGTATTTTCAGGCTCCTTAAACTGTTCTACGGCATTCAATTAAACTGATGGCTGTGTAGTAGAAAGCAGAGTTTAACAGCACAGTCGCAGAAACTGCCAAGTTACACCCAAGTGTTTATACTCAGAGGCAAGATTACTCTTTCACACACAGTTTTCTCAGTGTGCAATATGACTGTAATTTTAACTTCAAGAAAAGTTTAATCATTGAGTCATAGAGGAGATTATTCAGTTCTTTGCAACACACAGGCAAGTTCCTCTGTCTTCAGATATATAAACAAACATCGTAGTTACCCTGTGCTCTTTCTTTTCTCAGGTGAAATATTGTTTAATCATTTATATAAATCTCTTGTCTTAAGGCAAGTTAATCTTTAACAGTGAAATGTAGTTAATGAAGTTTTCTGTCTGGCAGCTCTGGCATTCTGTTATACCAGTGTGCGGTTCATGTTCACAGGTCACCTGTGAAAATAAATAAAGCAATCAGTATTGCTTCCCCTTGATTAGCAAAGAAGGCCTAAAAACTCATTCCCAGCACAGAAAGACTTGACTTTTGACTAGTGGTAACAGCTTGGTCACTCAGTTTTCCCTCCTTGACTGTCATTTCATTGGAGGAATGGGAACCAGAATAGGAGTGTCAGAACAGAAATACAGTAAGAGAAGAGTGCTTACTGGTGGTCCTATCCCATCTCTATCCAGGAGCCTGGACAACATGGGATTATATCTTGCACCTCACCATATCCTCCCACAGGCCTAAAGAGCTCCCAACACCACTTCCCTTCTCGTATACCTCCTATAGCTCCTCATGATGCACGTCCCCATACTATATTTAGGTATCTAGCTGAGTAATGCTGTGTAGTTACCCATGGCATGACCAACCACTGGCCCCACAGCCTAGCCCAGGGATGAATTATCTGTCTTCCCACTAACAGGGTTTTTTCTCCTCTAGCCAGCTGCTATTTTCCACAAAACCTGTAGGAACTGTGAAATTTCAGTTTGGCTCGGAAAAATTGGCCAGTACCTCCAGTTGCTGTGAGACCAGATGGACACACAGACACACAGAAAACAGGATCCCATGTGGTCAAGCTAAAATAATTTTCTCAGTGTTTTAGCTAAACATTCTTCTTGCTTTCCACTGTGCATTTCCTTCACTTTTATAATATCGTATTCCCCCTGTTGACAAGACGAGTTTGGGAGGGCAGACAAGGCAAGGCAGAAATGACATATAAAACCAAGGAGACAGCTAATCCACACTTTTCGTTCCAGTTGTTTCATATCACTAAGAAAAACGGTTATTTACTTCTCATCCAATTAATGTTTTTAACAGCTGCTTTTCAAATTAATCATAAGATCGTAAGATGATGAGACTGAACTGAAATGAGGAAATTATACATCCTAACGTAATGTGTTACTGAGGCACACAAACTGCAGCATTCCTGGTAGATTGACTGAAAAGTCCTGTTCACCTCTTTGCCTACAGGAACCCAATCTCCTGACACTAGCATGGGAGGGTTTCAGCTAACAGAGTGGGGCAGGAGCTGTGGATAATCAAATACTTCCTAGAGCAGAGATTAAAAGCCACATCAGGTGGCTTACCCTTTCAGGTGAGCAATTCTCCCCTGTGCTCTTGAGTAAAAGACAGCAACCCCAAAAGGCTTGAGAAAACTGATACTGAAATTTGTAGGGGTTTGGTATCTTAAAGGAAGAAAAAAGACAAGCATGGGGGCTAACGTATAAAGAAAGAACTTGCTATTACCTGGATGTACATAACCACTCTTCCCTGCACTCACTCATAACTTCATGCCCCTTGCTGCAAATTGCCCAGATCCCAGTAACAGAAAAGGAAGGTGCAAGGCCGTGTTTAAGTGCTGATAGCCAACATGCTCTTTGAACAGCTTATGAAGTTTGAACCTTTTTGAACACTGGTCCTTCAGAGGTGCCAGAACCGTACCCAAAGCAGACAACTGAAACCCAGCAGAGACATTGCAGGTGCTGGGACAGGACATCGACAAGAGCTGTGGGTGAGGGGCACAGTGCAGATGAGGGGCCTGGCCAAGACAGGCAGAACACTTCTCTGAGGTGTACAAACACAGGCAGAGAGCCTTGCAGGGTGAACACTTCTAATGACAGCAATCTCAGTGACCTTACTGAGTGTACCCTGCACACGTACTTTGTAGACAGGATCTAGAGGTTTGAGATGTGTGTTCTGTGGTTCTGGCTCTGAATCAGACCTTTTCATGGTCTGTCTACACTCATTGATTAAATCAACTTGGGATAAGGGGTGTCTGTTAGATTTTTCCTCATGCACCCCAGGCTTCATGTGTTTTTGTGGTCTGTAAGCACAGTATCTTGCTAACTTTGGGTGAGTGAATGGACACAGATCCGTGTGTGTGTTTGTGTGCTCCTTAAAGTGCCTTGCCCACAGGTGTGTGTGGGGCTGCGCAGGCTCTGCAGGGCTCTGCAGCCTGCAGGGGCTAAAGGAGCAGGGGATGCCTGGAAATGCCTTCTTTGTATGACTGGAACAAATGCTGCTGGTGGAACTAAGGGCCATGCAGCCTCCACTTAAATGAGCAGCGCAAGGTTTCAAACTACCAGATAAAAATCCAACATAGGCTGCTAAAGTCTAAGTCTGGGTCTGGGGTGGGTAATTCAGCCTTTGGCTATTGTGACAGTGGATATTGTGACTGTTTGACCTTGGACCGAGGAGGGTGTTGGCTACTGTCAGAGCAGTTGCTGCGGATACAGGAGGTTAGCACAGGCCCCCAAAAGAAAACGCCGATTCTTGCAACATATTGGAGTTATGAACTTCACTTTGCCAAGCACAGCCTTACAATTCCCATGGACACAGCCCACAGGGACCTGCCAGCGCTGCCCGCTGCCCCTGTGTCGGGTTCCCCGGGCTGGGAGTGGGGATTCAGAGCTGCCGCCCCAAGGCCACAGCTGTCACCCAGGGCTCACAGCTGCAACCCCGCGGTCACAGCTGGCACCCGACGGCCACAGAAGCCACCCAGTGGTTACAGCTGGCACCAGGCACATGATGTCACCCAGGGCTGGTTACAGCTGTCACCCCGCGGTCACCGCTGCCACCTAGCGCTCACAGCTGGCACCTCAGGCTCACATCTGGCACTCCGCACTCACATCTGGCACTCCGCACTCACATCTGGCACCCCGCGCTCACTGCCCGCCCTCCAGCATCCGCTCCAGGTTGGCTGCCCACAGCTCAGCTCCTCAGATGCTTGATTTCAGTTGTGAGGTTACGGGGCTCACGATTTTCTAAATAAGAGTCTGCATAAAGCTATTTCATGGGGAGAAAAGTATGCAAGGAGCAGCACTTAGATTTGAAAATTAAGTATGCTTTGTTAAATCAATTATCAGTGTAATTTAAATTGAAAAAACTGAGTTGTGTGTTTGTCATGTTGGTGGTAATTCAAAGTCACCAAAGAGAAAGCATATAGAAAAGCACTGAGAGAGTACTAGAAACTATGTTCTGAAGGACTGAGTTCCCTAAATTGTCAGCAACTATTATGGGAATTGGTAAAAGCTGTTTTGCCCTAGACTGAAAGGGTTTCACTGGTTAGGATGAAAAATTGATACATAAAAATGCAGGTGTTTTCAAAAAAGGAATACTTACACATATATGGGAAATGTCATTATTAGACAGAACAACTTGGTAATAAAGATGAAAAATATATAGTTTACAAAAAGCAATGCAAAGCATTTTTCAAATGTGTATCCATGCATATAATGCAAATATGTATGCATATATTTACCTCTAGCTTCTTTTCAGGCTATCACCATTGCTTTTTTAACTACTGCTTTTGATTTTCACCCAAGATTATATAGGAAATGATTTACACAATAAATATATGAACTCTTTAAATCATGATGCAATTTCTAGTTTTGATTATAATTTTCCAAGTAACTGAACAGTGCATTTATCACTTCATACTATTGCAAACAGGATACTGTGAACAAACCAGGTTTTTAGTGTAAAATAAATACACTTAGTGTAAGGAAGTAAGGAAAGTTTACACTGATCTCAGGAGACCAAACAGGTACAGGTATGTTCTGGAGCAAAATTCTGCAAGTCAGCAAGTGCTTGTTTATGGAGATGCACAGAATATGGAAGGAGAATGACTATTAGCAAAGATGTATTTTTGATTTCTAAGTGTGAACAGCTCTTTCCTCATTTCCAGGAACACAGTGCAGCCTGTGTACATCATGAGCCAGAGGACAGGATTTAATCAGAGAAGCAGCCTCAGCAAAGCCTTCAAGTTCAGGGCAAAATTCCAACATGTATTTAAGTACACTTCCTTGGAAATCTTTTGTGCAGTCATAGCCCTAATGGGACATCTGTGCTCATTAAGACCATAGAAATGTGCTGCCTCAGCAAAGCTCTCACAAAGCATGGCCATTCCTCGAGCACTTGGCTGAAGAAATGTACATTCACACCAGTACATTCAAAGTGATCTGTGCATAAATGAGAATGGACCCTACCATGTTCCTTCTCCTTGCAGTCCCCTTGACACTCCTTCCCAGAGCTTCACCTCCCACCTCGCGAACCTTTCTGCCTCTATCTCTGGTTTTGCAAAGTTTATTTTGAGGTACAGATTGTTGGAGGCCATAATTCTGGGCATCAGTGCTATCAAAAGGCAGAGGTCTACATAAAATGCAAATTGTACAAAGGGAAATACAGAGGTCTGTCTTTAATTTCTGAATATGCTGTGAGATATTTTTGCACACATAGCATTTCTGTAAGAATTTGTTTACTCTGTGAAGGCCAAGTTCTAGGTATCTAAGTATCTGATTTCCACCACATCCTTGTGTCTGGTGTCCTATTGACTGGATCTGAGCCTTTAAAGATGCTTAGCCATCAGGAAATGTCTCTGCAACTTGGGATTAATTTGACTATCATTATGCCATTCTTAAAGCTTTAAAGTGAGGGTAAAATGAAACACTTATGGGAAAAAAAAATATCCTGAGCTTAAAGAACATACTGCCAATAGGAAGGAATAAAGATTTTATCTCTTAGAGCATCTTTCTGGAGGAAGGACAAAAGAACTATGTACTTTAGCATGAGGATGGCTTTGAAGCCAGCTTCTTAATTAAATTCACTTGCCTTGCATGTTTTTAGTTTGTGGAACACTTTGTGGCCACAAAACCAAAAATCCTGGTAAGACCTGCCCACATGCCTAACGGAGAGATCTAAGTTCAGACCAATGAATGGTCCTTTGGACACCTTCAAATGATGTGGCCAAAGGCACACCAGAAGTCAGCCCAAGTCAGCTACCAAGTGCATTCCCTGTGTGTGGCTGAGAGCAGAGACTTAGAGAAAAGAATGGATATAGATCTCAGGTAAAGTTTGTCTTCAACATCAAGCAAAAAAAAAAAGGCACATGATGATCTCCTGCAGACAACTCTTCTGGGAGCCTTTTCCTCCTTCAGCAAGGGCCAATAACCATTCTCAGTGAGGCATGAACTGCTTAAAAATCTGGTTGGTTACCAGGCTGACAGGCCAGGCTGACGTTGTAAAAGAAGTATGGGGCTGCTGGGGCTTTTTTTACACACTGAAGAAAACAGTGAAAGTGTGAATACTCTGTAACACAGCACAGTTATGAGCCATCGGTGTGCAAGACAGAGGGGTTCCTATCCTTTCTCTCAGACTAAATACAATTGTCTTCCCCCAGCAGGGGTGCCATCCTCCTTGGCTGGCAGCTGGAATAACCAGCAGTATGTGGTATCTGACAAAGGGACAGAGGTTTTGTTTCATTACCACATAGAGTTAGTAAGTTTATCTCCATGCACAGCAGTAAGTTTATCTCACTCTTTTGACAAAAAATCACAGTGGAAATAATAGTGTTTTTCCTGTGCTACTGCTAGAAAAGGGCCTGTACAAGTCACAGCTTATGTTACAGCACAATCTGTTTATTCAAAATAGAAGAGCTGGGCACTAACCATCTACAAAATAATAATCACTCTACATACTAGAATAAAGTTGTTGTTTAGACTTCTTTGCCAAATTTCTATTTGCCTTAGAGAAAGCTGATGCAAATAACCTAAAATCAACACAACCTGAATGTTTGACATCATAGAAAATTCCAGAATTACAATTTCCTTTCATTCTGAATCAAACCTCAATTCAGCATAAGATCTAAGACTTACATATAAATAAACTATACTGTCTTCATACTAATAAACTAATAACTCAGTTTGCATTGCCAGACTTTTCTAATAATCATATGTTCATCATATGATTATTTTTAATCAGCATTTCATACATTATAAATGGTAAAATTTGTCTTGGAAAATACTTAATTTTTGCCAATCAAAACATTGACATATCAGTGAGCAAAATTTGCTTGAATTTTTCAGGTTTTTCAGGAGTTCTTTCACATGTATTATATCCAAAAAGGAATGCATCAGTCTGTGGAGACAGCTGCAGCAGCATGACAAGAAATTCTAAGGACACACAGGCATTCCTAGCTTTTCAGGTGACCAGAAATGTGGGCTACAGCACTATGAGCAGGAAGGACTCAGAGACCATGGTGTGGTGTTCCTGACATAGCAAAGTACCAGCTCTTTTCAGGAGAGCCCAAATGGGAGAAGAATACATGAATGCAAGGTGATGAGTTGTGGATTTTCTGGCTTTGGAAATTATTTGGCACTGTTTGGATGATTTAAAAGGATCTTTAACGTTTTAATATTTACTCATGTTGTCTTCATTTTGTATTTCAAACATTTTACCTCTGTTATAAACTCAGCAAGGACTTTGTAATAAGCCTCTAAGATTTTTTTCCAGAAATCCCTAGTACTTAGAATAAAGGAAGACTCTATTATAAAAGGGCACAATGCAAGTTCAAATGCAAAAAGCTCCATCAGTTTTAGTGAGAAACACACACTTGTTATTGCAGCGCTAAGTGAATTGCATTATATTAAGAGGACTAAAACTTTAAAAATGTGGGTTGGCTATCAGAAAATTAAGTCATCCCAAGATATGAGATCATGAAGGGCTAGAATTTTCCCACGGTGTGACATCTCCAGCTTTGTTTTTGACCTAGTCCTTATTGCACAGCACTGCCACTAGATGTCAGATGAGGAAAGGGCCCCCCTGGTCCCCACAAGCCAGTCTGGTGGTCAACAGATTAATTAGAAAAAAGGTAAGAGGATTAGGTAAGAGGTAGGTAAGAAAAAAGGTAAGAGGATAAGGGTAAGAGGAGTGGCCGGGTAAAAACAGGCAGGTCTTGATTTTCAGCTTTTGGTAGTATTAAATTATGGGTTTTCTAGGATGAATTGCACTGCTGTGACACAAAAGAACACAGGAAAACTGCTGAAGTCACCTTCTTTCTCTGGGCTGTCACACTGGTTTTAGAGCATCTTTCAAAATGAACCCTGATTCATTACAGGAACTTTTCAGCATTACCACAATGATAACGCTGAAGAGAAATGGAAAAATAAGACTCAGATCTCAGTCTATGGAAATAAAAGTCAGATAATGAAAAAAATTATGAGGTCTAATTCCTTCAGTCAGTATAGACTTACCTGTATTTACATCTCAGCTGGCTCCATGGCCTTGCCCTTTCAGCCCCGCACTCACAGATATTTACAATAACTATGGGGTTTGGTGTGAAATATCATGTTTACATCAAAAGAAGTTTTCAAACTGGACACTGTAAAGGAAAGGAGGTTTGGTACGTCCTCTATGTCATGTCATGGAGTTGATGAACACTCTCCATAGCAGGTTAAGGGAATTTTTGCAAAGATCAGAGCTAGGAAGACAGCCCTGGACCACATCCTGGTACCCAGCAGAAGCATCAGCCTCCGACCATGAATGCCACCATGATCAAAACTTCCCAGGACAAGAGCTGGAAAGGGGAGGGACAGGGAAAAGGCAATGTTCTGTGTAGAACAGGAGAAAAAAGCTTCCCACTTTCATCAGCATACAGGTCAAGCTCTCAGTTCTGTGAATACAGCAGTTTAATCTGGTTTCTCTATCCAGGTTTAGAGGAAAAAATGCACTTCAGAGAACTTCATTCTCTTCTAGGATCTTGTGTAAAGTGGAATGATGCAAAGGGATTTTGGTCGCAGTGAATTATACTAAAACCAAAGGTGATGTCAGATTTATGCCTTCCCAACTAGAGGGTGAAATCCATGGGACATAATGCATATAGTGTTGAATTTAATTGCTTGGGATGAGTTAAATTGCATCAGAATGGTGGTGTAGCATTATTTCATAGCACTGCATAACCTTAACCCTTCACTTGAATCCTTTAAGTGAGCCCAAGGCATTCTATTTGCACAAGTGGAGACATAACATTTCTTCTAGATCTGATTTGCTTCCCGGAAGAGTGGAAATGATGGATTTCCATGCAGCCTTTTCATCACTGTTCATGGCCACAGCTGTGGAAAGGCACCTGCTCTTGTTATCCGCTTTCGAGGCTGATGCTGCGTTATCTTTCCTTCCAAGAAAGAAGTTACTCAGATATTCATTAGAAACAGAGTTTCTGGAATGCTACATGTGGGGGTGTTCTTCCTCTGCGACTGACTCAATAAATTCTGAGGAAGTTATTTCTGACCTATTATTGTAAAATAGTATAGTATCTGTTTAGTACCTATATCACCACATTTTCCCAGCTGGTGAGTCAACTGTTGTGCAGCTGGGTCTTAACCAGTCCTTTTCCCTTGAGGATGCTCTGATAGCACATTCAGGTTTTAGTAGCCTTTATTTTGGGAGCTGGTAAGGAAAACAAACCTGAATATTACATAAAAGTCATAAGTCCAGCCTTAAAACCCTGTAAAAACTGCAAAAGCCTTTTTTGGTTTTTTCCCTGGATATTCCACTGTTTCATAATATGTTTTTGTGGCTTAGTTATGGGTTTTTTTAAGAGCATATCTTCTCAATATTTTCAGTCTGTTTGGGTGGGTTTGCTTAATGGTGCCACTGAAATCTAATGCCATGGTGAGTCCTGTTCGATGTCTGCTGTTCGTCCAGCTACACTTCGTAATATCCTTCTTTACAAGGCAGAGTTAACACTAAAGTATTCCATCAGTGTGCCACTTGGTCTCTAGTCAAAGCAACAACCAACTTTAAGCATGTCCAAGGCATCTGACAAGCCATTGACTACAGACCTCTATGCCAAACCTCAGGCTCTTCAAATCTCTGGACTATTTTTTTTCTAAGCTGCCCCAGAGCTCAGCTTTCATCTGTTTCATTTCAGCATCCATACGGACTGCCTTGTCTGAATAATTTAGGAGCCAAGTCCAACATTATTTCTCCAGTCCTTTGATTTGCCAGAGAGGTCCAACTTCAGCCGTAGGTCACTGACCCAGGTGACTTCTTGTCCCCTAAGCAAGTGCTTCAGCAGTTGGAGAGGGTGAAGATGGATGCACACCACTGCTGTGAGAGCATCAATCAAATTATCACTTAGAAGAGGGCAGACAATATTTCTTTGGATCCGTCTCAGCCCAAGTTTACAGAAGAAACCCTAAACCCTAATTCTTCCACTGAGCTTTGCAGGTCTGTCACTTTGGCTACTGTGAAACCAGGGACCAAGGGGACCAGAATCTCTTCTGTGAAAAATGTAAAGTTCTTTCACATAAGAACCAATCAGCATTGTGCTAAAAGTTGTGACAATCACTGTTTCCACTTGGCTTTCCAGATTTAGAGCAGACAGCCTGTTTATACCATTTTGGAGAAACAGTCCAGTGAAATCCCATATACTGCAGCCATCCTTCATCACAGCCTCCCACAAGCTTGTAGACAGTCACAGAGGACTTCACTGGACTTGTGCCTTAATGGCACTTTCCCAAAAATAATTGATGTCAGAGAAATCCTTTGGAAAATATAGAAAACTTCCTGAAAAAATATGCAACTTATGCGATTTTTATTTTTTATCAGAACTGAAAAAAGCCCCAGATTTCATCAACTGGTTGCCTTATTCTTTGTGGCCTGTGAGTCACCTCCTAGATCTGTTACAAGACTAATTTTATTACCACTCAGTCTGTCATTCTGAGGCTCATAGACAAGATACCACCTGCAAAATCGCCTGACAGACCAGAGGTAACATGATTGTAGCTCAGCTAATGCTTTAATTTTAAAATTAATGCTTTAATCCATGCTGGGGACTCCAGCTGTAGATATAATCAATATGACCAAATCAAAGAGAAATCATAGGACTGAGGCTACTAGAGTGAAGCATACAAGATGGCATTTCAGGTGGAGCCTAAAGCCTAAGGCTATGTCTCTAGCAGGAGATGGAATACAATTGGGACCATTCACTGACATGGTGCCCAAGAGACGTGAAACAGCTCACACTCAGGCTATTAAACTTTCTTAATCTCTCTAGTAGTTTGTCTAATTCCAAACAGGTTATTTGGGACTTGGCCCTGACACATGACGCGTCCTGAATAGTGCCTGGGAATCACCCAGAGGGTTGGTCTGAAATGAAGACACACAAGAGCCATCTCAGCAGTTTAGCAGGACAGAGGATTGAGATCTAATGCCTGGGAATGTTTTTCAGTACCACAGAACTTACTAACACCAGCCATAGCCTGAGCATCATTCCATCTCTCTCAAAGTCCATCCAACATCAGGCTCACAAATGCTGGTGCTGCAGTTTTCAGTGAGGCTCAGTGACGAAATGTTTTGTGGACTACTTCTTTAGAATTTTATGCCAGTTTAGTTTTTTTCCATGTAATTTTATGCCTGACAAGACAATTTATGTCTGATGAGAGCATTCAGATGACTTTCACAAGAACTTGAATCAGAATTACAGCTGCTGCAACCATTTCACAATAGGCAACATAGCAGTGACTTGTAGACAGCCTGCACACCACAATTCAAAAATGGGAAGAAATTATAATGTAGGATATCCTTTGGAGACTGCTATTGCTCATTCAAAACAGATGTGAAACTCATCAGTCTAGAGGTAGGATGAATAGAGAGAAGACTATGCTGGAGAGCTGGCCCAGTAAAATAGCACAGAATCTTTTTAGATGCACAAACAAAAGCACATACACATATATACTTATGTGTGCATTTATACAACTTTGAGGAGAATTCAGGCGACCTACTGCAGAGGTGCTCTGTGAGTAGTACTGCACATGGGCAAGCTGAGCTTGGCTGATCTGTAGCCCTTTGACTGTCCTCTGCTTCTCCTTCCACCCCACACAGCTTTATCAGGATGACTCTGGGTTCACTATGACCAAGGCAGCAGTCGTTGCAGCAAATTCAGTGCAGATTTTCTATGACCTCTTTTTGTCAGATTCTTTATACATGACCTGCATTAGTGTTCTCTCTGTTGCTAGCCCAGTGGTCCTGTTCTGACAGATTTTTTTAATGTCCTTGTCTAAAGGGAAGACAAATTTGAAGCAAAACTGTCAAGGAAGTCACTGCCGTGTGCCATTCATGAAAGCATCATTATACTCAGTCTGGACCTGTGATTTACTCCAGTCTCTGGACAGTAATTTATAGGATGCCTTCACTGAACAGAGCTAAAAGTAGAAAGAGATTGCTCTGCCATCCCTCCAGCCTCCCCAAGGATGCCAGTTTCATAGGCAGGGTGAGATATACACTCAAGCCAAGCTTAAACATAAAAGCACAGGCGTGGTTCATCAGATCATGGCTCCTGCAGCTTTAGAGGTAACAATGTCTAGAAGATCCACAAAATATTTATCCCATATTCTTTCACATAGTACAAGGCACAAAATAGTTCTGAAATAAACTGTTCAGATAAAGATCTTCTGTGAACACAGAAGGAGAGAGAATAAGACAACAAAAAGATATCCCCCAAACCACACAAGAAGAAAACAACAGCTGTCACAGAGGTATCTTAAGTCCGAGGACCTAAATCAGCAGACAATGTATTAAACACATGTGGCAGATCACTTCTTACCTCAAGCACATTTTCCACCATCACTACTGCTCATTCTCTCTCCAGGAAGATGCTGGGGAAAAATTTGCCCAGAAGCCAGTCTAATCAAACTTGTGTTTAAAACAGAATTAATCATCCTTAAAATGCTCTAGCTTTATCTACATAGGAGTGAAAATTGAAATATTTACATGAGTTAAGGGAGTAAATAATATAAATACCTTAAAATTAATAAAATTATAAAAGAAACAGTGGAAAAGCAGTGAGTTGTTTTCACGTCTTTTCCCTCCTAATCCATTTTGATTATTTACCTCTCTTATCTATAATACTGTTTTTTTCTGACTCATCTAAATAATATTAATTTGCTCTCTTCTTTTTTCTACAAATGAAATGGGAAAAATAAATGTTAACTGAAAACTGAAGAAAGAGGTAGTTACTTTAAAAGAAATCTCCATGACTTCTGCAAGAAAATTTTCTGGAAAATTCTGACCCACCTATGTTAAAATCAGCTCACACTTACTAAACAAATGAAATAAGGTTGCACAGTGAACACAATATTATGACAGCTGCTCCAACCACTGAGAAAACACATTGATTCATTCTAAAGAAATCCCACTCAAAAAAGCTATAAAATCTTCACAGGAGGAATAGAATTAATTTGGCTTGGTGAATAGAGAGCTTGTGTATTTTCTGGCATAGGCGTGGGTAATAAAATAAACACATACAGAACTAAACCAAAGGTCTGTGCTACTGCAGTTAGTACGCAGCAAAGTTGCTGTGGAGAACATCTGACTTCCCTTGAAGACCAACGTTAAAAGTATCATCAAAGCTTTAAATCTGATTTTCTAGATCTTGTTAGTGGATATTATCCTTAGAGAAAACCAGCCATGGGTTGGTGTTCATGAGCCTTTTCTACCAGTCCTAGAAATTTCCCATAATTTCCTAATGATGTTTCTCACTTGCAGTTTCTTTAGCTTTCTTTTTAGACCAAACAGTTTCCTGTGGCTCCCTATAAATTTTCTTCTTAGCACATTAAACCAGAATCTTCAAATATGTTGTTTTCTGGCTTATTCATTCTATTTTTTTAAGGCACGAGAATGTCTAGCTGCGTCCATGCAGACTACATTATAAAAACTGTACCAGCAAAGTATTTATCTGAACCCAAATGTGTAGGCGAGGACACAAGGTTAGTCAACCATAGCAGGGCTGCTGGGAGAATGCAAGTGTAAGGGTTGCATTCTTTTCTGAGGAAGAGACAGCAAGAAGAGGAAGGAGGGATTGTTTATTGTCTTATTGCTCCTCATACACCACCAGTAGGCTGAATTGACGTGCCTCTGCCCCCTTTCTGATATCACATATTCAAAGTTCTTTATCAAAGGCACTATTTAGATCTCACTTGTCCCAGCCCATGCCAAGGGGTCTTAGAACTAGATGATCTTTAAGGTCCCTTTCAACCCAAACCATTCTATGACTCCATGATCATATGATTGCAGTGAAGAAATCTTGCCATTTCAAATATAGTTTCAAAAGTATGAAAAATACAGCATTAGCTGGATTATATAATATATATAATCCTTGGGTTTTTTCTTCAAACTCTATGATTAAAAAAAAGTTAAAGAAATATGGGAAAGGACCATCTAAAAAGTATTCATAAAGAGTTCAGAGGAATCAGTAGCAAAGTAGATGTAGCACTGAAAATGAAGGGTGAGTATTTATCCTTGCAGCAAACGGGCCTGATCCTGTCAGTCTGTGCTCTGTGGAGGTAAGGAAGTTAGTATAAGTACATTGTCTGTTTCCAAAAACAACACATTTATTGATTTGTTTCTGTGATTAAGCTGAATGAGATTTCTTTACCAGCTGCTATAACAAAGACTCTGAAATGTATCATTTCCACATCCAAGCCATGTAATCATCAGATGATTTCAAATCCCAAGATACAATTCTGTTCTTCTCCCTGAGATCTGCTGACAGGACACAGAGGAATGGTTCAAAGCTGCACCAGAAGATGTTCAGACTGGATATTAAGAAACATTTTATGAGAATGTGGTTGAACACTGGAACAGGCTTCCTAGAGAGGTGGTTGGTGTCCCAAGACTGTCAGTGTTTCAGAGGCAGTTGGACAGTGCCATTAGTAACATGTTTTAACTATTGGTCAGCCATGAAGTGGTCAGGCACTTGGGCTGGGTGATCCCTGTAAGTCCCTTCCAACTGAACTATTCTATTCTATTCTATTCTATTCTATTCTATTCTATTCTATTCTGTTCTGTTCTGTTCTGTTCTATTCTATTCTATTCTATTCTGTTCTGTTCTATTCTATTCTATGCTATTCTATTCTTTTAATTCTATTCTATCCCATGTTTATTTTTACATAAGGCCTACCATAACAAAGAAATGAGGTTCATGCTGACCCCATGAATGTCAAGAGCAAGTAGAGATGTCAGTTTTGTACTGACATCAGTATTTTAGAGTTGATTTGACAGTGAATTTGGGTCGTTTGGCAATGACTGTATGGATGTGCTACAGGTAGTGCAGCCCAGATAGCCAAGCCTGTGCTGCCTGTGGGCACTCAGTGTCAACAGCTCAGGTATTGCTAAGCTGGAGTTGGGGTAACAAAGATTTCAGTGTTGGCTCATGGTGTGAGCTTAGTCCCTGAGGCACGCTGGTGAGGGGATGGTCACCACTGCAATGAAAAAAGGAGGTCACAGTGAGGTGGGGCTTGGTCTCTTCTCCCAAGTGACAAGTGATAGGACAAGAGGAAATGGCCCCAGGTTGTGCCAGGAGAGGTTTCAATTGGATAGTAGGAAATTTTTGTTCATTGGAAAGGTTATTAAGCACTGGAGCAGGCTGTCTAGGGAAGTGATGAAATCACCATTCCTGAAGGTGTTTAAAAAGACCTTTAGATGAAGCCACGGTTTAGTGGTGAACACAGCAGTGCTGGATTAACAGTTGGACTTGATGATCTAAAAGGTTTTTTCCAACCTAAATGATTCCAAATAGGTAAAAAAACCCTAGAAAATACAGAAACTTTTTTTTTTAAGTAATTTGGTGATTAAATAGTTAATTATCTAACAGTTAACCATCCTTTATTCAAAATATAAATAACTTCTCTAGAGGAGGAGAAAGCTGAAAAGAGACTGGTAACAGCCAGGCAAGCACTTTCTCCTGTGACAGGCAGCAACAGCTACTGACATGGATTCAGCACAAAACAAGTTCTGCAGGTGTTCAGAGGTGTCAGACTGATGGTGCTGGCTGGGACTCACATCTCACACCCTTCAACAGAGGAACTGCTTCTCAGAGCTCTGTCTAGAGGTGATTATGAAACTCTTCTCAGTGACTCAACAATAATCACACGGCTGTGCCAACAGACATGTTACCCTACAGAGAGCAGTGGGTGCCTTTCAGTAATGCAGACGGGATGGGGCAAGTATGAGAGTCAATCCCAGAAATTCTTCACCAAATTTTTTCTTCATGACAGTAAGTTAAAGATGCACGAGAGTGAATTTGTCTGTTCTGTTCGAAACATACCATTGACATACAGGCTAGGATTAGATAAAGCACCCCAGGAAGAATCCAGATTTGCAGTTCCTCTAATGAAAAATTTCTTTTTCGTTTTTTCCCTTTTCCTCATTTTTAAGGATTTGCTTATTTTTTTTCTGGTCCAAAAACCTATAAATATGCAGAGAGAAGGAAAATGTGATTAGTATTATGAAAACCAGTTCCTAGAGTGGTTGCTATAGCAGTACTCAGCAGAATATCAGATGGAGATAGAAGAAAGTAAAAACTGGACCACGTGGTCCAGAAACAGGGTTGATCCTTTTCTAAGCTTTTCCTTTTATGTAAACACAGAGCACAATGAGGAATGCCATGACTCAGCCTAGCAATTTAACACTATTCCAATAAATACATCTTTATTTAATTACCATTGGTATTTTGAAGAGTTTCAGTCTCACCTCAGAAACTCCTGGACACAGGATATTTTTACTTTTCTTTTACATAGAAATTCTATTCTATTCTATTCTCATTAAATTCTAATGGAATTTAATGAGAAACCCTTCTAGCCTCTTCCTACAGACCTGCATTTCCAGGGAACAGGGTGACATAATGGGAAACCAAAGAAGCAGCTGTAAGTAACCATCTCCTTTCCAAAAAGAACCAGGAAAATATTCTGGAGTGAACAGCTCTCTGGATGAAGAACTATCTTGTGGTTTAAGTGGTCCTATGCAAGACCAATGAGCAAAGAACCAAATATTCACACACATCCAGTATCTAATTTTGGAGCTCAATCTACAGCCTCTTCAATCTGTGCTTTCATCAACACAATCTGGTCTCATCAAGAAGGTGATGACAGACCAGAAACCACTCACCACTTCTCCATTTTTATTTTGAAAGAACTTACTGTGTGATCTTATGAATGGGACCTAACACAGTAACTACACAATTCTTTAGCTGAAAACAGTGGTAAAGGATTTCCATATCACTCATTAAAACACTGAGGAAGCATAGTTTAAAACATGGATATGACTGAAGTCTGGTGCCTTTTGTAGCTGTTCTGTTCTGTTGTCACAGTTATTTGCCTTGTACAAAAAAAAATGTATTTAAATATAAGTATCTTTCATATTCCTTCCTTTGTCTTTTTTATGCCAATCACAAATTTTCTCTATCAGAAACTGTTTCATTCAGGACACTATAGATGACTGCTGGAAGACTGGCCAATAGATCCGTGTTGCAGAGAAACTGCAAATGTTTAAAACACTTTCACCCAAAGCAATTTAAGTAAGACCTTATCTCCCTCTATTCCTTTTACTTATTAGATGGAATAAGCCATTTTAACCCCCAGGAGCACCTGGGACCTAGGTATAAGTGGATACAAAGCTGTTATGCCTTCCCTCAGAACTGTGGAACCTATACAGAAGACAAACTTATTTCATGTCTGGAATCTGCAATTCCTTGAACAATTTTTAGTCTTTTGCCCTACTTCTCGTGGATGGATCTTCCTTTTCTATCTACTTCAGAACAAAGCCAAGGGGAAAAAAAACTATGATCCAAAACTGGGTCAAATTTGTCCCTACTTAACATAGCCTCCAGTTTTGCACATCCAAATAAGTGTCCTGCATACATATCCCTTTATTTTCTTCTTCCACCAGTGAAAAGCAAAATCTTTTTCATTTCTTGCACTTTGAGCAAAAAAGTGAAAACAATATTTGTCAAACATGCCGATAAAAGGAAAGATCTATTGCTGTTTTTGAATTTAGCAGACACCAGTGAGCAATCCTGAAAATCAGGAGAAACACACAAGGAAGAAGTTGTCAAGAATTTAAGAGAGTTGTTCAAAGCCACAAAGCTATGAGAAAGTACAGTAACTCTGTGCATCAGCATCCATAAACGACTGGCTAAGATAAAAGCAGACTACTTTTCCCGAGATAAGAAAAGCAGGTGCCATTTTAACCAATGAATTTTCAATGACATCAAAATCTTCTATTGGGAGTCTGATTATCTTCAGTAATACACCTCTTAGATGAAAATTTGGAGAAGCCCTACTACCATCTCTCCACCAGAACAGAATCTCCTCAGACAAAGAAAACAGGACATTTAATCAGATTTTGGCCTTGTGTATAGAGAAATGAGAGGAGTAATTAGTCTGTGGAGGAAAATAAAACTACTTCTGGGATCAAATGCACTAAATAATTGATTTGGGTTTTGTACACATTACAGGTTATTGAATAAAAACATTTTAAAACACTAAATTAAAGAACAAAGTAAATATAAAAAATGTGTGTTATAATTACAAATTATCAAAATGCATTTTCTAAGTGACATTACTATCACAGTAGAAAACATTTATTTGTGGACTTACAAGTAAACATTTAGTTCTCATCTATAATTCTTGTATTTCATAGAATCATAGCATTTAAATCATAGTATTTAAATATTTTTGCATGGACTTGGAAATATGCCAAGAAACTTGAGGGCTAACTGAATTTTAATGTTCCATCAAAAATGGCAATTTTCTAATTAAAAGTTAAATAGGTTATGAAAAGCTAGACAGCTTTTGTTGTCTTTTTTTTTTGTTGTTTGTGCATTTTTGTTATGCAATGTTTCTTGTTGGGATTTTCAGTGCAACTTTATGAATTTTAACATAACATATTGCCTCTGAACCATCCAGATCCAATGAATTTCCAGTTATTTTCACATTAAAATTTTTGAATCAAGGAAAAGATTGCTAAACATTCAGACTTGCACAACAGGAATACATCTTTCCATGGCACTTTGTTTTGAGAGCATCATGGAAAACGTTCTGGTTTTTAATATGCATGATTTGTGAAAATAGCAAGAAGCTTATTTAATGTCGTCAATGGAAATCTTTTGCAGCATTAGCTAAGCTATCTAGAAAGGTGAAATTTTTTACAGTTTCAGTCTGAAAAGGGCACCACTGTTTTCAGCAAGATAATGGACTATTTCTTATTGAAAACAAAATTATGCTGTTTCTAATTGTCTCTTTGAAGAAACATAGTGTGTTCTTTTAAATTGTCCTAATTCCTGTAGAGTTAAAAAAAGAAACTGTGACAGGCTACTAGAGTTAGATTTTTGCATAATGAAAGGTGATGCACAGAAAGGTTGCAATGAAACAGTGCTTTACCTTCTTTCTCTATGGGTTGTGACGCAGTGACAGCTGGTGAGAATGGGGTAAAGAGATCCGAAGGGAAATGCAGGCCTTACTGAAATCAGTGATTTTTATCATTGGCCTCAAGGGGTCAGAGATATCCCCCGAGACTTAAGACTTGTGGAATCCAGGATCCCAAAACCTTGCTCCCACACATAAGTTATAGTAATTTGAAATGTGTTGTATGTATGTGCTTATGTAACCAAAATACTGCACAATAAATCTATTATGTATGTATTTTCCTTGTTTTGAAGTTTCTCATTACCTGTGGTTTACAATAATGGCTCCTCTGTTATTCATGCACAGTACAAAGTTGCATAACTCAGAGAAAATTAAGAAAGCCCTGTGCAATCTACCTCCACTCAGGTACCACAAAAAGGCTCTGCACTGTCCCAGGTGAGCACTGGCACTTGGTGTTGGCCCTCCCTTCAATGTTTCCTCTCTCTCTAGTCAAGCTGCAACACAGCACATTCCTTATCTAGGAAGCCAAGGCACAATGAAGGTGCCAAGGTCATGTTGCCACATACCAGTGAAAGGTCTTTTTTGGGAGTGATGAATTTGTCATTGCTGTCACCCTCACTTTTCTATTGCTGTTGTACCTTATCACAAATGAGAAAGATAAATGCTGAAAATAAAGAATTTCTAGTGTAACCTGAGCACGCCCAGCAAGGAAGAAGTTAAAGGACAAGGCCCATGTGAATGACATTCTGGTTCACTGAGGTCACAGCTGTCTGGAAAACACACTGAGTAGTCCCCCACAAAAATTTACCAAGTTCCCTTTTGAAGACTCTCCAATTACTGCTCTTCTCACAAGAGAGCTCTTCCATAGTTTCATTCCTCTGGTGATTAAAAACCTGGCTGTCATTTCTCCGGGTTTTTTCCACAAAAATTACTATATCCTGTAAATTCAATTCTCTTCCCTCCAGTTTAATCTGAGATCTACTTGGGTAAAATAATCATGTCTCCTCTTCATTGAAAAGATGTAAATCCCTGCTGTCAACTGTCAGCAGTTTGTACTTCAGTTGTGAGATTAACAGCTGCTCTCCCATTGCATAGACATATAAAATTGTTCCACTGCAGAAAGCAAAAAACCCGTTCTATCAAAATTCAGCAGATTTAGCTCTTCTGACACCAGTAAAGATCACAGTGAAGGAAACTAGAAGTCCAGCTTAATATGTGATGAACAACTGTGGAATTAAGCCATAGATGTGTTAAAACAAAGCAGTTATCAATTACTCTGCAACATTGTAGATTAATAATCTTTAACTACCAATGAACTTGGACATATAAATACCTGTAGGCTACAGTTTTTAATTACAGCAATGTGTATTTTAGTTATCACTAATGGGCATGGAGATATCACTAGTATTAGTGCCATGTCTTCCTTTAGTCAAAACTTCAACTTTTTTCTGACTTTTTACTTTTTCATCTAAAGTTCTTGACTTGTCTTCTATGAATTTGTCCTATTTTCTACACGATATCAAGAAGTACACTTCATTTCTTCAGCTTTGAGAGTTTTGAGTGATTTTACCCCACAGATATTTCTGCCATACCATGCAAGTTGCTACAGTGATAAACTTTGGATTGAAAAGTGATGCAAAGGTATTAAAGGGGACAGCATAGTTTTGTCCTCACTCAGTAAAGTTATTGAATTTTACATTCTTTTGTTCCTAAACACACACTGCAGATATACACTGTTTCATATTTCTTCCTGATCATAGCCATGTTCTACATCACATCCCTGTGATGTATTCTTACTTCAGCTTTCAAAACTGATAAATCCAAGCATGAACTTGCACTTTGTTGTTGCTCATGAGTTGTACTACTCTGACTTCCCCATTCAAAAGCAAGTACCTCTGAAGTGCCCTGTTGCAGTTTGACGCTGGCTAAAGGCCGGATACCCACAAGAAATCATTCACTCATTTTCTTCTGCTATAGCTGAGCAGAGGAGGGGAAAACAAAACAAAGGCTTCATGAGTTGAGATAAGGATTAAGAGAAAAACACTCTAAGGCAAAACAGGTTTAAAACATAAACAGTATAAAGAAAATTTATTATTAACAGAGTTAAAAGTGGGTCATGAGAACTAAAATAAACCTTTAGAATACCTTTTTCTTCCCAGTCCCTCCGTCTTTCCCACTGACAATGCAGGGAGACAAAACATGGGGTTTTGGTCAGTCTTTCACTTTCTAAAAAATCTTTCTTCAGTTCGTTCAGGGAAAGAAGTTGTTTTTTTCTGTTGCGCCGAGGGGTCCTTCCCATGGGAGACACTTTTCTCTGGAATTTCTCTAGCATGGTTCTAATTTTCACAAACAGCAGTCCCTCCCAACTTTCTGAAATGTGAGTCTCTCCCACGGGAGATAGTCTTCCCAAAACTGATTTACATTGGTCGTTAAATCATGGGGTGTAGTCTGTTAAGGATAAGCTGTTCAAGTTTGTAAACAAGGGCTCTCTTTGTCTTTGAAAACAAGGGTCTTCTCTCTCTGTTGGAGTTCCTCAGTAGATTACAGTTTTTCAGCATCCACTTGCTCCAGAGTGAGCACTTGTTCTCATGGGCTGCATGTGAATCTCTGCGTCTCTCCATGCACCTCATGAACTATAGGGGAACAGTTTTTTGTATTATAGTCCTCATTACAGCCTGCAGAGAGATCTCAGCTCCAGCGCTTGGAGCACTTCTTCCCTCTCCTTCTTTTCACTGACCTCGGTGCCGCCATGTTGGTTCTCCTCACGTGTCTTCACTTTTTCCTTTTCTCTGACTCGGAATAAAATTGTTGTCTAAAGGTATTTTGCAGCACTGAGAAGTTGATCTCATCTAGATTCCATGTCAGGGAATTGCTCACCATGTTTTTGTTGCTGGCCACGTTATCCCCTCCAGCACCGCATGGGCGGTGCTGGTCACCACAGCACCAGCTCCGTTCAGTGCCTCTCTTCATGCAGGACGCCAAAAAGGAGAAGCTGCTGCTGCTTCTGCCCTTCTGTTCACAGCACGGCTGGCTGAAAATGGCTAAGGAGGCAAAGTTCACTGCGAGCTGTGCAGTGAAATGGCAGCGACCGCATGGCCCCGGCCGCGTGGCCCCCCCGAGGTCCAGGGAGGGCTCCAGCTGCCTGGCCCTCCCAGCCCTCTGAAGAAAAAGAGAATGCCTGCATTTTTTTTTTTCTTTCTTAAATATGTCATCACAGAGGCGTTACCGACTTCTCTAACTGGGCCAGCAACCTGTGCATTGTCAGAGCCTTCAGCGACTGGCTCTGTTGGACACAGTAGAAACTTCCAGTAGCTTCTCACAAAACCGCCTCCGAGGCTTCTCCCACCCCCACCAAAAACCAGGCTGTGTTAAACCAACACACGCCCACATACCAAAATCACAGCATTCCTGAGCTACCACTTTCCCTTGTGGATGTGAAGACAGGCTGTGAGTTGTGGGGTTGTACAGCCTGAGAAGGCTTCAGGGACACATTATAGTTGCCCTCCAGTACTGAAAGGGGACCTGCAAGTGAGCTGGAGAGGGTCATTTCACAGGGGCATGTAGTGATAGAAAATGGGGCAATGGCTTTAAACTGAAAGGAAGAAGTTTTAGATTAGATATTAGGAGGAAATTCTTTACTGTAAGGGCAATGAGACACTGGAAGAAGTTGCCCAGAGTAGTTGTGGATGCCCCATCCCTGGAAGTGTTCTAGGCCAGGCTGGATGAAAGCTGGTCTAATGAAAGGTATCTCTGTCCAGGCAGGGAGTCAGAATCAGATGTTCTTTAAGGTCCCTGCCAGCCCAAAGCATTCTCTGATTCTGTGATTCTACATGCATGAATGAATGAGCTTCATTTTACATTTCTGCACTCCGTGCATTAAAGCATGTTTCAGGTTACCCAACAGGGCCTGCTGCCAACAGCATCACCTGGTTTAATACGGAAATGCGAAGATGCATTAAGGGGTGGATGGAACACTAATACAAAGCTAATGTTTGTGAACCCAAGGGTTTCATTCTGAAAGCAAATGTGAAGTTTGAGGAAGTCATAAAGCGTGCCAAACCCAGCAAATCCCTCCCCATACACACCTCTTTATACATACCTGCATTCTCAAGTAGGGGACTGTTCTTTCTTAGACTTCAGTTCTGCAAATGCTCATATACAGAGGAAATATGTTTCCTCAGAGCAGTCTTTCTGTTTTCCCTGAAAGTAGTTTAGTGTGCAAAGCTAAGAAAGCACAAAGAAATGTGAAGAACACAGACCTTCTTTTAAACACTGTCGTAATTCTCCTTTTGTTTCTGGCACTGTAAATCTCATGCATACCCTCCAGAGTTGAAATAAAACAGGTGAAAGTGACAAAAAGAATAAAATCCACCATAAGAACATGGCCTAAAATGGATGCAAATGTCAAATTCAATAGATACAGTTTCTTCTCAAGATCCCAACCACCATAGATCCTCTGCATAACAGCTCAGGCTGCAAACATAACACAATTAATTTAAGATTAGCATGACAGACACCCCCTACCCATTCTGGCTGCTGTGCAAAGTCAACAGGAAATGTGTCATCAAGAAATCTTTTTCCCCTTTCTTAATAGATCACATAAGAAATCAAATCTATCTTGCACTGAAATCCCACGGAAAATCTCTCAAAAACTGACACTGACATTAAGATACAAATGACAACACCTTAGTTGATGTGATTCAAGGTCTCCATGATAGCCAGTGACAGCCACTGGAAAGTGCGAGGCAGAGCACATAAAAAATAGGCCCTGCCCTGGCAAATAACTTCAGTGTTTGGACAAATATATTCAAGATTTCATTTATTTTACATCACTTAGAAATGATCAGTCCAAGACCTTAGGTAAAACTAACCTTGATCCTATTAGTGGTCTGGGAGAAAAGTGCTGTATTCTTCAGAAATTGATGCAGTAAATATTACACTGTTCGTTCTAGAAAGCAGAGAGAAGAAAAAATACTTTAATTCCATCATTCTGATTCATTTTCACCAGTAACAAGGAAGAAAAGGCTCATCTCAGGCTAAGCATGATTTATAGAAGTAATTTCCTTCTCCTGGTTTGAACTTCCTCATGAACACAGAATCCTACACACAGAGAAGGTTACAGGGTGCCTCTTCAATGCTAAGTTACGTACATTTGTATCTGATTAAGGTTTTTAAGAATTTTCTCTGATCTTCATAAAGTTCTATGACTTTCATCAGCCACTGAAGGATTCCAAATTCGTCTGTGTCCAAAACAGACAAAGGAAAAGGATGTAGTTTTATTTCTTCTTATCTGAGACTTTAAATAAACAGATATAATCTGTCTATTGTTTGAATCATAAACAAGTGTCTGTTGAGAGTGACCTTCAGCATGCTGAATCGAGAAACTTACAGAACATGTAACATACTAAGGTACATTTTATTTGAATACAAGGATTCCACCATGTCTTTTATAATCCCTGTAGAATAGAAACTATCAAGGAGTGCAAGTTTCCAAAATGCACTGTTAGAGAAAAAAAAAAAGTGATTGAAGTAAAATACATCATTTAAGTATTTCATGTGTGCGCTTTCCTCCACTACTAGCAAAGAATCAAAACTGTAAAAATTCAAGTGCTAGGTTAATTTAAGATTTTGACTACTAGTGTTAATTTTCATTTCCATGGAGAAATGTTTTAACCACAACAGAATGTTGCCCCTGAAGACACTCCTCCTCATTTACTTCGTTGCCCATTAACAATGCTAATATTGAGGCTATCAGAACAGGCAGATAAAGGGGATGGGAAACACGAGGAGAACACATATCTGTTTAAGGAGCCTGTGGCTAGTATAGCAATTTCTAAAGCACTTGTAGGAAGTGAAAGGAAAAAGTAATGGATGGTAAGCTTTAAAATGGAGGAGGCTGATGTGAGATGGAATAAGGTTGATGAAATGACGTCTGGCAGTAGCTTCTAGTGAAGGGCAATGGAATCAAAAACACCAGATGAGCAAGTCTCAAACTTCCCCAAGCTAGAGACTTGGTTGGACTAGATGATCTTAAAGGTCTTTTCCAAGCTAGTTCATTCTGTGATTCAGTGACTTGGGGAAGAGGGTCTGGAAAGATGCCCAGTGGAAAAGGACCTGGAGGTATTTGTTAACAGCAGCTGAACATGATCCAGCTGTACCCAGGTGGCCCAGAAGGCCAATGGCCCCTGGCCTGGACCAGCAGTGGTGTGGCCAGCAGGAGCAGGGCAGTGACCGTCCCCCTGTACTCGGCCCTGCTGAGGCCACACCTCCAATCCTGGGGTCAGTTCTGGGCCCCTCACTGCAGGAAAGACATTGAGGGGCTGGAGCGTGTCCAGAGAAGGGCAACGGAGCTGGGGAAGGGTCTGGAGCACAAGTCCTGTGAGGAGCTGCTGAGGGAGCTGGGGCTGTTTAGTCTGGAGAAAAGGAGGCTCAGGGTGGACCTCATCACTCTCTAGAACTGCCTGGTGGGTGGGTGGGGGTCACTTTCTCCCAGGTAATAAGCAACAGGACGTGAGGGAATTGCCTGAAGTTTCACCAAAAGAGGTCTGGATAATAGGAAGATTTTTTTCACAGAAAGGATTGTGGATCATTGGAACAGGCTGCCCAGGGAAGTGGTGGAGTCACCAGGCCTGGAGGTAGCTAGAAGACGTATAGATGTGGTCCTTAGGGACATGGCTTAGTGGTGAACACAGCAGTGCTGCATTAATGGGTGTACTTCATGATCTTTTCCAACCTAAATGATCCTAAATAGTAAAGGATGTCCCTAGAAAATAAGCAAATTTTTTCTCTTAAAAGAAAATGATGTAGTTATTAAACACTTTGCTCTCTCAAAGCTTGGCTTCAGTAGTAGAAGCTGAAAGGTGTCATGATCTTGGAAAAAGTTCTGAACTAAGGATCAGAAATGGATTATATAATCCCCATGATGGAGGAAGGTAGGACCCATGACTTAATATTTTCTACACTTTGTTTCAGCTGACTGAAGCATTTTCTATTGCCTATTTTAGGACAGAATAAATCATTTCCTAGTGTTGCTTGTTTGTCATTCTTTTCAACAGGAAAAGCACACGTGACCAGCTAATATTAGAGGGCTACCTTGCTCATGAGCTTGTAGACATTGATGTAGCAATCAGACAGGGAGAAGTTCCCCATCCAACTGATTCATACTCATGTGCCCACTCATCCTCTGATGTATCCACAAAAGAAAACAAACAAACAAACAAAAAAAAAAAAAAAAAAACCAACCAAAAACCAAAAAACATAAAGGTATGTAAATTTAACTGGCACAAAACTGAATGCCTGGTGGAGAATGTAGAGAAGAATAAAAATGTATTTTGAAGAATAAATATGGAGGAATACTACAATAAACAAGAGGGACCACTGGGGAAGTTTTAACATTCTAGAATTTCTGGGTTTGTGTCTTGTAGTGATCTCAGACACTGTCCATGAACAACTGAATAAAGTTTCTAGGAGAAGAGAGTGAAGACAAGCTCCTAGGAATACAGGTGTGACATAAACCACACAGGACTGAAGGCAGCAGGACTGAGGGGCAACACTCAGTGTCTCATTTCATTGAATAGTATAAAGAGTGGGAAGAAAGACATTTCCATGTCGTTTCATAAGTAGGTTCAACAAGACAGAGAATGTGAAGATCAGCGACCCTGTAGATCTGAGATGAGGTCATGGTAATTTGCCATAAATGAGAGACTACAGGTTTACAGAGAAAATGGTAATCTTCGGTTCATTGTTATAAATTTGTAAAAAGGTATAGGTTTTCATTATAATTTGCATTTCTAAACAGTTACTTGATCCTTCCTTTTACTTAATGTAAATCAGTTATTGCTCAAAGACTAATTGCTGTCCATTGTGCAAAAGTTCACCCCACACAAACAAGGATGCTCACCTGAAGAGTAAAATACTGTAATTTTTAATGAACTGTCCTGTGAATCAGAGAACACAAAATTATCTCTCTTCATTGCCTTTGAGTTCAGCAAAGTCCTTATCAGACACAGCACATAATTACACTTCTGCATCTTTGAACACAAAACTCAGCATAATTGGGTCCCTGTGTTACGCAAAAGTTTTGCTGGCAAGCCAGGAAGCACAGCTCATGCACTATGAGCGGTGTGACAAATCACACTTGACAAACTCAGATTAGTCAAAGTAAATAGTTTTGAAGCAAACATAGTTTGTAGCCGCGTCTTCAACAAGCTGTGAAGAATGAATGTATTCATTAGCAATCTAATGGTCAAGCCTAAGTACACTGCAGGTCTGTATAAAGATCACTTCCATAACAAGGTCATTTAGAACTCTGTAGTCTCATGTTTGTGTAACTCTTGTCAAATCTAGAGTTGAAGAACTGGGCTGGAAAATTTGATTTGAGAATGTGAAGAGATTCACAGTGGGAAATGCAACCCAGAAATCTATTCTTTCAACTACAGAAGGCTGGCATCCTCACTAAATACTGGTTAACTTAAGAAGTCCTGGGACTTCTCATGAGGGAACAGGGTTTTGCATGATTAGGTCCTAATTGGAGGAAGTGCTTGCTTCACTGTTTCATATAACACAGCTGGACATCTATTGAATTTTCTGGACTGGATTTTAATGAACAACTCTCTGGTATATGATTTCTTTTTTTGTTTCCTCCTAGCTAGGCTTTTAGGAAGAGTAGAAGATGAAAGGATTGTTATTCTTCTTCCACTGAATTTCTATTTAAACCCACTAAATTGATGTGCCCTAATTTCTGTAGATTACATTCTCCTGGCAATAATCCAGAAAGTAGGGAATAAGGTTGGTCTGGGTCTACTGAGTAGAGGAACATTCAAACAAAAACACTTGTTTGCCATGAAACACATTCAGCTACAGTAAGTACATCCAGTACAAATGGTAAATGCAAATATTGCAAAAATTAGTTGCTATAGAAGAGAAAGGGTGTCAGTACATCCGATTCACCAAACTGCAGAAAGTACAAGTTAGGGCTGACTGTCCAGGAACGACTTAAAATTGCCCTTTTGTGTGGCGTTAGTCTTGCATTTACTATCCTTCCTATTGGTTTAAGACAATGCCAGAGGTACATCCTGTTAGTACACAGGGATGACCCTGCAAGACCACAAAGAACTAAGCATTCAAGCCGTGTTTTGACGTAGCCTCTTAAAGTTTTGACATTCACCTTATCTCATTTCAAAGACAAGGAACTGGTTATACGAACCTCAGTTTCCCAGTCAAAATACCCATTGTCCCAGTCAGATCCCCTTAGAAAAATTGTGTACCTTCCTTTTCAAAACATAAAGAACATATTTGAAGGTACTTCTTTATTCCAAGAAAAATATCCAAATGCCCAAGAATCAAATCCTACAAATATTTACAATCAGGGTAGCTACATTATAAGATTATGGTAATAAGATTACCAGATAGGGTGATCAGCACTAAGTGTTTGGAGCAATATATCTCACCTAAAGTCTCTCAGTAATAGAAATTTGCATTTGGACATCAGATTACAAATGAACTGGTTTGTTTCAATACTCAAAACACCACTTTTGTAAGTCTGATGGTGTCTTAGTCAAATAAAATATTTTGTTTGACCTGAAATATTTTATTTGCTTGTTTTAAAATTTTAGGTACTGTAGCTTTGAAATATCATCAGTAGAATAAAACTATTTTATCTCAAAGTTGCAAAATAATGAAACACTTGGGAAGAGCTGAAATTAAGTAATGAATTGGGGCTGAGCTCAAAAGCTGTTCTATGCAACATGTGTCATGAATGGATTTTTGTGAATTTAGTTCAGCTCCTGTCTTTGCCCAGGCCTATGGCAGCAGGCAGGAGATGTATTGAAGTGACCAGCACCCCAAAAATCCACTCTATCCACAAGTTCTTTAATAACAGCTGATTCAGTCTATTATGAAATGAATTATTTATTAATAGACAAGAAAACTAACAGACAAGACTTAAAACAGACTATTACTACACAGGGATAAAACAAAAGAGATACTACTAGTAGATTGACATACAGTGCACTATACTGATACCTTCCAGTTACAGCTAGCGAAGAAATAGTATAAACTTAGGATTCAATGTATCTTACCATCCGAAGGTTAGTGGCACACACACATCGAGATCCTTTCACTCAATCCCTGGGGAAGTAACCGCGAAGCTGCGTCCAAGCCTCGGGGAGAAGTCTCCAACATTTTCGGGATGTAAGAGACTTCTAGCCTCAGTGATAACTCATGTATCTTTTATAGTTGTAAAACAGTGTTTCTTAAGTCAGAAATAGCTCTTATCTCTTCCCCCATCGGCTCGCCAGACTAAGATGTTAATCCTTAGCTAGGTGTGAATCACCCCTGGCGCCAGAGATAACTGCTGATGGGCCTTTCCACCCATAGTTATCTCTTTATGCACCAGCTATTGTGATACACAGAGCCTGGGGGCAGGGGGATGTCCTGCCACAACATGAAAGTGCATTATTTTAAAAAGTAACTAATTTCCCTGGAAAAGTTCGGTCCATTCCATTTCTGCCACCATTTGAAATTTGTCAGCAAAATGCACCCTCCTCTGTTTCTGCACTGCAGGTACATTTGCACAAGGTGTATCCACACGTCTCCAATTGTTAGTGACAAGAGACAAAGCGGTCATTTGACTGGACAAAATCATCGTTTGGAGTTAGTTATCACCAGTTATGTACAAGTGTCTTTTTCATCAGTCCTTGAATACACTCACAACAACTTTCTTCCTAAAATATTTGATCCATCTCTTATCACATTGCCATCTCCGTAATAATCTTGGGCTCGGGAGCGGACTCCATCTTATACAAAATATAATTAGGAGTAAATCACTTAACAGGAAGATTGAATCACATCCACAGATTCAGAGAAAGACAGTGGGGGAAACTGGTTATGAGAAGGAAGTTCTGTCAGAAGATACAAAGCTAGTAGTTCACTTTTGCTTGTTTTGTTAAGCTCTGGAATGCAGTTTTTATTAATCTTGCAACACAAGCCTGAAGGAATAACTTAATATTATTTTTCCTCAGAAAAGGAGGTGCAAACTCTTTCACAGCCTGGAAAGCACCAAAATAAAGAAAGCAGGATCTTTGGGTCCCACAAGGGCTCTGTGAGGCTCTGAGGACTGCTGCAGACTTCGTGGGCCAGATCCTGATCTCGTTGCCCTGGCTAAGCTGCAGGACTGCAAACAGCCCTAGCCAAGTTAGTGGGAAAGGGTGGAGAAAGAAATTCTCTGTTATCAGCAAAAGTTGATGATACCTATGAAGCAATGCCTGTAGTCCTTACTCAGACAAACCATTTCCTTCCAGATGGAAAGTGGATATTCTCTATTCAGTAGATAGAGGGGACTGAATTAGCTCCCAGGAGCTGATTTGACTCCAAAGGGTTATTTTAGGTCAATTCTAAAGACAGCTGCGGCACTCGTAAGTTAAAGTCTGTGGCTGGGTTACAGAAATGAAAAAGCAGAACATGTGCATCACCTTCAGACTGTACTACCACAGTATTTCTGGTCATCCTTTTGGAGGGTTGGATTTTGGAATAACCATTGATAAACACTACATGATTTTGTTTAATTTTATTTTCAAGAATAACCTTCAATACTATAGGATCCTTGGCTGCATCAAAAGCTGAATGGCCAGCAGGACAAGGGACATGATTCTCCCATTCCACTCTGCTCTCATAAAAACCCACCTGGAGACCTCCATCCAGGTCTGGGGCCCCCCAACATAAGAAGGACATGGACCTGGTGGAGCAAGTCCAGAAGACAGCCATGAAAATGATCAGGGGGCTGGAGCACTTCTCCTATGAAGAGAGGTTGAGAGAGTTGGGGCTGTTCAACCTGGGGAAGGGAAGGCTCTGGAGACACCTTAGAGACACCTTCCAGTACCTACAGGGGCTACAAGAGAGCTGGAGAGGGACTTTTTACAGGGGCACATAGTTATAGGACATCTGGGAATGGCTTTAAACTGAAAGAGAGGAGGTTTAGATTAGATAAAGGACGAAGTTCTTTACTATGGGCATAGTGAAACAAGGGAACAGGTTACCCAAAGAAGCTGTGGATGTCCCACCCCTGGAAGTATTTAAGACCAGGATGGATGGGGGTCTGAGCATCCTGGTTGGATGGAAGGTGTCCCTGCCCATGGCAGGTGGGCTAGAACTAGATGATCTTCAATGTCCCTTCCAAC
>VZRO01003733.1:783146-817323 GCA_013397915.1 Daphoenositta chrysoptera
TCTCCCATTCCACTCTGCTCTCATAAAAACCCACCTGGAGACCTCCATCCAGGTCTGGGGCCCCCCAACATAAGAAGGACATGGACCTGGTGGAGCAAGTCCAGAAGACAGCCATGAAAATGATCAGGGGGCTGGAGCACTTCTCCTATGAAGAGAGGTTGAGAGAGTTGGGGCTGTTCAACCTGGGGAAGGGAAGGCTCTGGAGACACCTTAGAGACACCTTCCAGTACCTACAGAGGCTACAAGAGAGCTGGAGAGGGACTTTTTACAGGGGCACATAGTTATAGGACATCTGGGAATGGCTTTAAACTGAAAGAGAGGAGGTTTAGATTAGATAAAGGACGAAGTTCTTTACTATGGGCATAGTGAAACAAGGGAACAGGTTACCCAAAGAAGTTGTGGATGTCCCACCCCTGGAAGTATTTAAGACCAGGATGGATGGGGGTCTGAGCATCCTGGTTGGATGGAAGATGTCCCTGCCCATGGCAGGTGGGCTAGAACTAGATGATCTTCAATGTCCCTTCCAACCCAAACCACTCTCCAAGCACTTGGGAGATAGGATTTTCTCTTAATGACTGGCTTCTGGCTTCTGACCCCAACACTGCCTACTTTGAGGCAGACTGGCTCCTGTCAGTTCCTTCCTGTGCTTGAAGTGTCCTTCAGCTCCCTCCAATGCTCATTCTGAACAACAACTCACATCCAGAAATGGCATTGTGTCTTTCAACAGGATAGCCTGAGAAGTGGTTGGAGTGGCAAATGCGTGATCTGGGCATGAGGTTTCCTCTGTTCCCCAGCCTGTGTTAACAGCAGTTTCATTCATGCTGCCTTCCTTACTCACCACTACTCAGCTAATGCAAAATAAAAATGACAAAACATATATTTGCTTCTGAATTTGCATTTGAATTTTTTGCCTAAAATATCATCATTCTTAGGTTATCTTTCAGAGGCTAGACATACTGCCTCTTGTGTTGACTGTCTAATTCCTGTCATGAACAACCTCTGTACCTGCTGTTTTCAAGCCACAATATCTGCCATGGGTTTATAGATAGTTCTTTGGGGATAGCTAAGAGCTATGCTCAATGTGTCAGAAATATGATCAAATTAATGCAAAACTTTTTTTGGGGTTTCATATCCCTGGAAAGTTGGATGCTCAGAAATTCACAAAGATAAATAGTCTCAATGTGGAATTCCTGATGTGGAGACACAGTAGTTCTCTCCCTCCTCTTGGTATCATATGAATGTTACAGCTTACTCTTTTTCATCCTTACACATTGGCTGCAGAACTAATACTGGCTGCATTGCTTAGAGTTGTAGAATTGTAGCACAGTATAAAGGTGTCTTCTTTTGGTAATACCTGGAATGCTTCACTCTGAAGAAAATTTAATTTAGTAAGTAAAAATTTTTAGAAATTCTAGAAAATTCTAATTTTAAAATTAATTTTAAATTCTAATTCTAAAATTTCTAATTTTAGAAAAAAATTAGAAACAAAAAAATCTATTCAACAAATTGGATATGGTCTCTGACCTCTGCACCGTCGGTGTGATTGCCATAGCCATACTCACATAACCTCAAATCTTTCAAAATTTCAAAGAAACATCAACTAATACATGGTCAAAACATACTTGCACATCAAATAATAGAAGTGAGAAAGAAAAGAATAACCATGGTGTCCAGGTGAGCACTATGCAGTGTGTGTCTGTCAGCAGTTTCATACTGTGGTGACATCATTGTGCTGCTATACCCAGGATAGCCCTCTGCTTGGGCCTCTCTCATTCCCCAAGAATTCCCCAAGAACTATTTTCTTGGGAATCAACCTGAGCATCACTTCCCTGTCCTGCATTGAAAAAGCACATATTTCCTTTAGCATATTGGCCCAAATATTTAAATATATGTCTTGACCATCAAAAGTGCTGGTCAGAAGAGAGATGGTGACACTCTAACAGTATCTCCATTTACTTTTCATTCTGAAAGCATAATATGATGATACTATTCCAAACATCCATAAAGTGACGCAGACGTTTTTCCAGAATTGCCTGCACAATAAAATATCACTGCATGTAATTCAAAAGTAAGAACCCTTTCGCTCTGCTAACTAGCGTAATGCCATTATTACCATCCAAAGTAAACATTTGAAATAAATCTGATAATTTTGCTTCTATAGAAAGAATAGTAAAAGATGCAGATGCTGAGCATTTTTAGGGGAAAAAAGCTTCTGACTTTTTTTTTAAAACTACTTCCTGAAGCCACATAGTCAGTAAAAATCCATCCTGGGTCAACCTTCATTGCTCAGAGAAGTTAGATCATTAAGCAGTGCAATTTTAGAACACTCAGTTTTATGGTCATTACAGAACAAGCATAGGATTTTAAAGCATGTGGCCAAACATCAAGTTATTTTGCCTATTAGCAGATTGTAACCTTGTCTTTATGGTATGGGTAGACTTTGAGCAGTGGTCTATAACTTTGTCACCTTGATTTTAGACTGTAATGCACTATTACCTTCAGACCAATAAATTCATATTAAAAGAAAAGGTAAAGAAGAGATTTTGTGTCATTCTGTTTAAACAATACCAAAAGGTAGATTACAGTAACTCTTCAGGAAGTGAGGAACACTTGTAGCTTCCTTATGCCTGCAGACAATATCCCACACACAATGGGAAATTCCAGTGTCAACTGCTTTGGATGTACTTAGTACTATTTCTGTGAGGCTATAAACAAAGCAGAACTTCCTAGACTGAGGAATAAAATATTTGTATATCAATATGGACATTTTTTAACTTTCCTTATATGCAATGATACAGATGTATCAGGAAGAGGTGACAAAGAGTCAAAAGGAACTCTAAGGAATTCAAGGAATGTGACACCTCTGAACTCCTTGTAACTGCAAAATGAGGACATCAGTATCAAAATAACAGTTTCTAAAGGTGTTCGATTTCTCTGTGTTGGTGGTTTGTTTCTGTTGTTTGGTTGTTTGGTATTTTGCTTTTGGTTTTCTTTTGTTTGTGTTTTACTTTTGTATATCATCTGTCAAAAAGAAGGCTTTCTTCTTAGAGAAGTGATGGGAATCTTCCTGCTATGTCACCTTCTCATGCAAGCACTGCTGAGGAAGGACAACTTCTTTTGGTCTTAGCACGTACAGGGGATTTGAAAGTAAGTAAAGTTAACAGGGAAGAAAAATACAAGGATTATTATCCTCTAGGTTCAAGTTATGCTTGTTTCTGCTTGAGCTGAGTACAAGAACTGCAATCTAAAATCCAATATGCATTTTGCTACAACAACAAGAGAACTTTTTCTTTCCATTTGATGGATGTCCTGTTGTGCTAGCATATGTATAAGGATGTGAAGGAGAGGAAACAGGAGATTATACTCTCTGAGATGATGAGGAACTTTGGACAACAGACTATGTCCCACAAGCTCAGTCATTTACCTCCAACCAGTAAAATCTTTCTGATGGTTTCCTTGAGCTCTGGATCCTGTCCAGAATGATGAAGTGGCAAACCAGGAAGTGTGAAAATCCAAAACCACTTGCATGCAGCAGCTAACAAGCCGGGCAGGTCCACATCGACCTTCAAAACTGGGGGTTTTCCACCGAGGATCTCATACTGCCATACGTGCCAAAGGGTTTAAGAGCAATAAGTTCCAAAGAATCCTTTTAGGAAGAGTTTTTACTGCTCCTGTAGGAGCCCTGAAGGCGGAGAATATTTCCCTGCCTGTTTTGAAGGGTTCTACCCCCCTGGACAACACTGTATTTGACCTTTATCCATGGAGAAAACTGCCAACTCTTTGGGAAAAACTAGAATCTACTTCAGTGAGAACTAAATAACAGAGTATTATGTAAGGTTATCACAGGGTGAAAAATCTAAAGGTTTTGGGTTTATTAATGTAGTAAATAGATAAAAAGCAAAAACTCCAAAATGGAAGATTGTTATTGTTTCTAGACTTTCTTCTTCTTCTTCTAGTATGCCATATTTTGCAGTAGTAGGCTTCTAAAAATTATTGGATGAAAAACTCCACAGTTCCTGTATACGTGACTAAAGCATTTGTCTAACATTGGTAGAAAAGTGAAAATATCTTTCATTTTAAGCCTTAATTGGATGATTGACCTTCAAGAAGACCGTGTTATCTTGATAAGCAGACATTCTGCAGACATTCTCGGACATTCTGCGGACACTCTCAGACGTTCTCAGGCATTCTGCGGACAGTCTTCTGCACTTCTCTGGTGTGTGCTATGTCTAGGTTTACGCTTGTGACCTTACTTCTCTGATAAGACTTAATAAACTATCTTGAAGCAGAGAGTGCTGAAAGTTTCTTTAAAATTGGTTCCCCGTTAGGGGGAAAATCCTAGCTAAGAGACACAGCTAAGCCAGGGAGGCAGAATCCCACATGCTCCCTTCTCTTTCTGTGCTCAGATGGTGAGCAGGTTTATTTGACTGGAAGGTTTAGGGTTGCTGCACATAATTCTCAGCTGTCGTCCATTAACCTCTCTCAGTTCTCCATCCACAGTGCTGCTCCACCCGAGAACAGCTATACATTTCCTTTGTAGCACCTACCAGTGAAACATATTCCTCTGGCAAACCCTTTTCTATATGTGTTCCTCATTTCAGGCCAAATTTGACTTACCACAAGGAAATGACTGAAGGGCCTGTACCCAGTCAAAAACATAACAAAATCCAAGGACAAAAGTTAAATAATATCTTTTCTTTGTGCTATGAAGAAAATCAAAATAGATTATCAAAACTGTACCTTCTGGTCTAAAAATCCTGAGTTCCATGTGTTTGGTTTACTACAATATATCGCTGAATGCAAAAATTGTTCTCATGTCAAAGAAATGTAAGTTTCTTTTGAAACCTAAACTACACTTTCAAATCTGATATTAATCCTAATGTATTTTCTTCTGTTGTTAGGACATGATCTGTTCAGTAGGTTAAGATAACTTACGGACTTGACCATTTCCTTGGGCACGTTCACAATATAGAAATGTTTCACCTCAGAGGAGTTCTACCCTTTCTGTTGTGCCCTTGGGCCAGAATACAGATCTTGTATGGCAAGTTGAACAGAAATGCTCCCCATGTTTATGGCAAGACTTGTCTCTTCCCCTTGAACACATCATAGTATAATAGCATTTATTCTCATCTAAAATTAGATTAATAATTTGCCGAGGCCTGGAGGGAATATAATAGTTATATGTAAATGTGATATGTGACTATCCTTTAAGGATATTAGTCCTCATTAAAAAAAAAAAGTAAGACCCCACTTGTCTAGTGAGAAGAACTTACATGTCCTCTGGAAAATTAGCTCAAGAAGAGCACCTTTCACTGCATAAAATTCTGGAACAAATCTAAGTGTTTTGGTACATATGTAACAGATTGAAAAGAAATCCAGAATGCAGAATAATGAATAATTTATATACAGTTATTTTTGCTCCACCAAAAGAAAAAAATCCTACTGTTATGACTACTTGCATAGTGACCTTACTGAAAACCTTTAGATTAAGTTCCTGCTCCTCTTGACAGTGTTACTTTCTTCTGTTTCTTTTACCTTCCCTTTAGGTGAGAATATTTACTATATACTGTTGGGAAGGGACAGTTCAATAAGCGATGTGCCACCCCTACAAGTAAAATATAAAATTATAAATCGTTATTCTGCATTTGGTCAAATTGTCTTAGGTTCTCAAAAAGATGTGTGAACTCTGGCCTATTTTTTTTTTTTTTTTTATTTTTAAGGCAAAACAGTATTTTTTCAGTGGATTTTCACTCCTGTTTCAAAGTTCTTCACACCTCTGGGATCTCACGCTTCATGTCATCTGTGCACCAAACCTCTCAGTGAGGCCCAGCACTTCAGGGCTCTCTCTAACCCTGCAGGAATGTTCCCAGTAATATGTGAATGAAGGATACAAATGATATTAAGATCCCTTCGATGATTTGCTAGTAAGTAATGGCATGAGAATATTTACAGACTTCTTATTTGAATCAGCTTTTTCCATGAAATTTTGATCCAGTTCTCTCAAGCAAAAATAGATACAGACATTTTCATTGTTCTGATGAAATTCACAAACTACTTCAATGAAATACAGTAATTTTTCTCTGGGATTAGCAGAAAATGCAGGCTTTGAAAGAGGAGTTGGTTGGCAAATGTAATGTTGAGAGAAAAGAAAAGGTGTAAGTGTAATATTTTTTTACACGTACACTTCACTTTGCAGAATACACTAACTGGCTCCACCAGTCAGCTGTCAGTAGCCCCTGTAAATTACTTCCATTGTGCTTGGAACAAAACCATGGTTATAGAGTCTTAAAACTACAAGCAGAGTCTGCTGAGGCCACTAACATGCTGCAATCATTTCTACAGAACACAGGGAAGGAAAAGCAGATGTTCCTCAGCCATGTACACTGACAGCATGTTTGTTTATGCTCCAGAAGAACAATGTTGACCATGGTCCAGCACACATTATTTTCTTAACCTCAGCAATGTTCATAGTCTTTCATAATTCACAGGAACTATGAGCAAGTAAAAAATCAATTAAGGGTTTGGTTGGGCTTTTTTCTAGATCTCATTTACCTGTTTTCCTGACTCTCAGGAACATATATACAATTACAAATAGGAAAAGGTCCTGCCTGGATGTTAGTGTCCAGAAACATCACAAGGACGCTGTCAGCCTGCAGCTGTCGATCTGAATACAGAGCACCCCTTTACATGCATGCATGCAGCTTTGAGCACTTGTGTGCTTTGCACAAGCTCTTTCAGGATACTACCACCTGTTGTACTGCAAGAAAATGCAGCATGCAAAGCACATTTGGTCACACAAGACAGTACCTGAAAAATCACTCGTTTTCTTTTGCACCACAGGTCTAAAGTTCAGACACTGTAATTCTGGCTATCTTGCTTCTGGTGGCCTTAAACCCAACTGGCCCTTAGGAATGAAGCTCCAGTTCTCCAGAGAGAGTGGTAGAAAAATGAGTGGTGTCTTTTAACCTGCTTTTCTTAAAAGTACTGTGGAGATTCTGAAGCATCATCAGGCAATCTGCTGCAAACTTAACCATCTTGGTGTTAGAGCATTTGTCCTACCTGCTAAGCTGAATCTATTCACAGCAGACACTTCCTTCCCCTTTGCCAATATGACCAGTGTAGCTGTGGGGTGATATCACGTCTTTCTTCAACCCTTCCTGCTCTGGATCTAGCAAGCCCATTGTCTTGATCATTTCCGCAGAAGTTAGGTTTAAAATAACCTGTGGCTCAGCTCTCTGCTCCTTTCTGTTGGTTCCCACCTTTCTAGATGTATAGTGTACAAAACTCTCCTCAGAGGTGTACCAGCACCTCTCGGGGTAGAACCATGATTTCATTTGTTTCACTTCCGGGATAATGTTTGTCTTTTTCAAAAGAGCCAAACACTCTTTTTACTTCCATTCAACTTGTGATCAACTATTAACCAGTTACTCATTATGCCTGGTGATGTGCAATATTTAACCACAATCACAGCACATGATTTTAATTCCTTTTTGAACTGCACTGTTTGGCTGGATCTTGGAGGTCAAAGGATAGGTTTCCAACTAAAATGTATATCACTGATTTAAAGAGCAACAGCAGATTCATCAAGGCTTCATTGTTTCTATACACAATACTTGCACTTCACATGAAATTATTCATTAAAAAATTCATTATTATTTTAAAAATTCTCTACTTGATTTTGATTCAGAACTTGACAACTTATTATTGTGTTATTTTCTGTTACAGTGATTTCATACCAGCTATCTATTGTGTGATTCTCTTCTTTCAGTTCCACAGGGATATATATATTCTATAATCATTAAAAGATAATGTAACTTCTGTCGGTTTTTCCATGCTATGGGAAAGAAATCCAGCTGTTGGGAAGATTCTGGGAGCTATGAAGCAGCTGATTAAAGTCCTAGTTCACACCAGATCACTTCTAAGTACATTACTGCAGCTCTCACTGAGCTAGCCCAGCTGAGCTGTGTGAATTGCTTGTCCATCCTCACCCACTCTGCAGCACAGTAATTGTGCTATAACCATGCTCTGTTTGTAAGGTAAACATGATTTGAGAATAAATAGTTATAAATATTCAGACTGTTGTATTAAAAAAAAAAAACCCAAACAAACAACAAAGAAAGCTAGAAAAATGCACCAGTTTTGCTCCTGCCTTACCACCAGTCTGCAGCTATGCTCCCTGTCAAACTAGAGCAGATATGTGGTTTTGAGGTCTCTTGGATTCTGTTTCTACAAATCCACAGACATTTTCTAATTACCAAGTCATCTCATTCATACATTTGAGAGCACCTTTAGCTGTCTGAAACGTGCCTCTGACAGGTAGTCACTGACCTTAGTCTGAAAATTCTCCCATTCATGACAGTGAAATGAAAGCTGTAATTTATTTTCTTTGGTAATGTTCAAAAGATGTTAGTGGCAGCAGTGAATACTTGCCTAGTACAGAGGAAGTGAGCAAACCACTCCTCCCCCCACAAGGAAATTACACTGTAGTGTAATTGTCTGATGGTGGCTGGAAAGCTGCTGAAAAAGATACACACTCATGTTCAGGTGGTTTGCCTTCCCAGTTCACTGAGGAAGTGGGGATAACTTCCTGATCTCTGTAAGGATGCTTTACATCCCATGATAGCTCAACCAAGTGAAGACTTCACACAGTCCAATGGGCAAGTCAGTAAGGTTGCGTGAGTTTGCATCCCTAAAGTGGAAGCTGGCAGAAACTGGTTTCAAGCATCATTACAGAAATTTTCCTTTTCACAATTAACAGCTGAATTTTTTTCCTTAAGTGTAGGCACATTCAGCTCTTTTCTCTCAACAATTTTTCCTCCTGTGTATCTCCAACCATAAAATCTCACTGTTCAAGTAGCATAATATCCCCTTAGCTGCATAGTGTATTCATTTGCTGCTTGTTTACCACATGAGAAGTGTATTGCCATCCTGAGGTATGCTCCTGTCACACTTTCTTCCATTCATAGCATTAAAGTCTACCCATTTCACTGACCCTTGTGTGTAGAGTCCTTAAGGATAGAACGTCTTTCTACATTCTTCCATTACACTTGGCTTGCAAGGTAGGGTTGTGCGTCTATAAAATTTCCTGGTGTGAACAGCCTGCTGCCACATATGTACTCTATTAAAAAAAAGTAAATAATCATATCTTCTAATTTCACATGTTTCTCCTCAGTTTAAACTCGTATTACAAGACAAATTTACAAAGAAATAAGGCACATATAAATACATGAAAACATTATGTCGAAACAAAAGAATCATGGGAAATGCCTTACTGCAATGGAGTAAAATTCTGTAGGGGTAAAAAAAACCATTATAAGCCTTGGAACAGGCCAGCTATACACAGGTCCAACAGAAAAAACTGTCAATCGCCATGAAAAAAGTTGATCAAACATTAAACTAAATTTGCATCCTAAATGCTTATAGTACAAACATGTGAACTTTACTTTCATGCAACAATGCCCACAGATTTGGGTTGGTGGGCATCTACAGAGTTGTTTTATGATCAGCTGCAGTTTTTGATTGGGCACGTGTGGCTCAGGGGATTTTTGAAGCCTGGGGGCAGGTATGGCAATCCATGGCAGAGCTATCCAGAAGCCCAGCCCTGCTGTTGCAATTAAATGTAACTGCCCTTAGGGTTTTAGGTCAGATGTCCTAAGTGAAACTAGAACAGTAAGATTTTTTTATTTCTTCCAAGGAACTATGATTATAAGGCAAGGAATTAAGTCTATTAATTCTACAAATACTGGGGTCACCAAGGGCATGATGCAGTTGGTCTTTGAAGATCTGGCACTGTTGCCTATATTAATTGGAGCAAAAGCCACCCTTGCTTGCCTAAAAAACATTCACATTTTTGTCGTTATTACATTTTTTTCCCAGGATTTGGGAAGCTTACATAATCCACAGCACAACAGGCACAACAGCCAACACAGGCTGATGTCCTGCTCTGACCTGGACAGAGAGCATATCCCTAGGGTAACACTGCTGCTTTCGTTCTACACAAGGAATTCATTACTGTAAACTACAGAGAAACAGCTGTATTGAAACTGTGTCAAGCATACTGGGTTTGCTTTTCTTTTCCTCCTTGTCATGGTACAGCCATGGATCTGTTATTAGCGTGATGGAGTCAAACTCCCTCATCCTCTGCAGAACAATAACTCACAACTACCTCCAGAGCAAGGCAGAGTAAGAGCAGGCTGGGGCAAATTAATTCTGCCTGCAAAGGTGCTGCTCATTTGTAGGAAAAAAAAAAAAAGAACATAAAAATAAACACACACACACATTCCAAAAACATAGGCAAATAGGGTAGTTTCCTCCTTCCATAAAAATTTAAACTTGCATTATGTAAAAATGCAAACTTGATTTACATTAAACTGACGGGACACAGAATTAGGACTGGAGTGAGTCTTCCTTCAACCTTCAATGTCCTGTTGTCACACATTAATGCAATGAATAATGAAAGATTAATATATACAAAAGCCTATTGTTCCCAACCTGTGATCAGCCATGGCCACCTGGCAGTGAGAATTGCCTCTGGAGAAAATGTAATTATGTCAATTAGATTTTAAAGGGCCAGGGTGCTGGGTGTGCCTCCAGGTGTGTTTCACTCCAGACCAGGTATGTGTTTCCAGCCTCGTAACCATCTGCACTTGTTGCACTTGAGTTCACACCAGGATCAGCTGGGCATGAGCCAACTGTGTCCCTTTCAGATGGTGCTGAGCTTTCCACTGAGGATCCTCAGCCTGCTGGACCAGACCTGAACTGGTCTGGGACATCCCCCTCCCACATGGGTACCCAGGCCTCAGCACTCACTGTTTCACCCTCTACGGCCACTTAACTCCTTAGTACAGACGTAGACTTTGGTTTACTCAAATGGGGTTTGGTTAAGCAACCACTCAGGCTAGTGAGCAGCTGCGTGAAAGTCTTTTCTAAAGTCAGCAAGGCTTCTTTGTGACTCACTCCTCACCATCCCAGTGCTAACAGTCCTTATTTGGTTACGTGCTTTTTAATGGTTGGGTTGCATTTCAGTGGTGCCAAAGTCAAAACCCACCATGCTGGAAAACTCAGTGTAACTTGCTTTGTGGGACACAGAGGCTGCAACTCTGCTCAAGGAAGGAAATTTTTGGTGAAAGAAAACCTCAGTGATATAAACAGGTTTACCAACAAAGTGATGCTATTGTCTTTTTACTCAGTTACTGGAAACCAGACAGGGCAGTAGAAAAGGACCCTTCACACAGCTGGAGTACCTGCCTGAGCAGAAAACAGTTTCCAGACATGAATCAGTGCTGGGAATCAGGAATCATTTGAATAGAGACAATAGTGTTACCAAACCTGGCAACTTCCAGGAAAATGGTGTGCAAATTTTTTCACCTGTCTTCACATACATCTGGTTTCAGTCTTTTGCAATCCTCATGGCTGACTCTCACCTCTAATACATGAGATAAATCAAGATTCTGCACTGGTCTTATATTGACTACACTCAAATTCAATCTCACACCTTCTATACTAGAGCATAACACCATGGAGGAAAGCCTGTAATTCCTCTGGAATTGCTTTACTGCATGTCAATTTACCATGAAATCTTGTATCAGCTCTTTGGTATTTCGGGGCCATTGTGTTTTTGTATAAAAGTAGGATTTTGCAAATCAGCCTAAATGCAAAATTTTGGTTGATGTCATTTATAGTCCCAGTACTTTTTCCAAAGACCTATACAAGCCCATGAGGCTCAGCAAAGGTCAAGTCCTGCTGTGTCTATCCTGTCTTTCAAACCCAGGTCTCCATAATCACCAAAGCTCAAACTCACCATGCTGCAGGATTACAGGCAGTCTGTGTTTGTCTTTGTCCAAATGCTAAGTTAGGGGTTTCCTAAAGAAGTAATATGGTTACTGTAATATGGTTTTGCCAAGACAAGATGTATGCAGTGTTCTAGTTTACATTTTGTTTCAGTCACTTAAAGACTTAAAGACAGTGTTGAGACAGACACACAAAGGGATGTGGACAGCCAGCTACAAAAAGTGAGTTCACAAATGAAAGCTGGCTGTGGGAGGTTATGTAACTTTTCCTACCCAACAAGGTTTCGAATCACACTGCAGTGAAATGCACCTGACTGACCTCTGGCCCCCTTCCCTCCCCCTTGTCCTGTGCATCATTTATGGAAGACAGAAAGACTTCATACAACTAAAGGTTATTACTTCTATTTAAATTGAATAATTTCAATTATTATGTAGCCATTTTTGAGAGACCCACATGTCTGTTAGCTGGAGGAAAGAGAGATTCGTTATCACTGACCAAAGGACCAGAAAAATTAAAGAATTGAGGTTGTCTGAAGGTTAAGCAGCTAGGTAACATTTACAGGAAAGCCATTTCCCTTGTGGTTTGTTGCTTAAGATTATTCTTGTAAAATAATCTCTGTATTATCTCTATATTTGCATCTTTTTCCCATCCAATGTCCCAATTAAACTGTTGTAAATACAAAGTAATCAGAGAAACAAAGCAAAGCAATTCTAGACACTGTGAGGAGATGGTAAATCCACAAGTTGAGATGTGTTAAGTTTGATTGCTTAATTATTAGTGACATAGATGTGCTAGTTGTCATCACATTGTTTGTGCTGAATCTGAACATCTAATCCCTTCCTCAGGCCTTTTCTTCCCTAAAGCAGTGGGATCTCCCTGAGAAATAGCTCAATGCAGCTTGATCCAGCCAAACAGGAGAGAAGGGCTGGCTTGTCTTTCTCCTGAGACGAGCTGACGCACTGCTGAGGGGCCCTGGCACGACCCTGGTGCCCAGGCAGGAATGACTGGAGGGTTTTACCATCACGCAGGCTGCAAAAACGATACGTAGCCCTGTATCACAGGTGCCAAGGTACTTCTTTGAAGAGAGCCCCCTCAGGGGTAAAATCTATGGAAATGGACTGCAGAAGCCAGGAAGGTTCTGAATCAGACTGCACCTTGTGGGACTTAGCCTTGGAAATTACAATGCAAAAAACACCATTTTACTCTGCAAAACTATTTGCCGTGTTTGACTTTTATTTTTAGTTAGTCAAATTGAATACCCAGATAACAGAACAAAACCAATCATGTGTCCTGCAGATCCTAAGAAAACAGGTCTATCCTGTTTGGTAGGACTTTAAATACAATATTGCATAATTCACAAGTGACCCAAACGAGACATTTCTCAGAAATTTTTGACAATTCTTTTTTGCTTGATATTCACCGTGGTGGGTAGACATCAGCCAACAGCATACAGCCACTTACTCAGTCCCCATGCACAGTGGGAGAGATTATGAAGAGCAGACAGGACCATAAAGGAAAGGATGGGGTGGAGGTGGAGGGAAGTGTTGCAGAGGCTCACCACCTGCTGCAAACAGATTGATGTCCAACCAATCTCTAGTCAGCGACTGCCGTGGAAGACAACCCTCACACCACTTCCTTCTTCTTCTGCTAGCCCAGTTTTATTGCTGAGCATGACATCATATGGAATATTCCCCTGGAGAATTCAGGTGAATTGTCCTGGATGTGTCCCTTCCCAGCTGCTTTCCCACCCAGCCTCTTCCATACACCATGAGAGCAAAGTGTGAGCAGAGAAAGTCTTCACATAGTGGGAACACTGTTCACCAATACCCAAAGCATGGGGGTGTTATCAACAACTGGTTAAACCATAAATCTGAACGCAGCACCATACAAACTGCTATGAATAAATCTAGTCCATCCCAGTTAGATCCATAACACTCACAAAGATATTTGATCAGCACTCAGCTTCTATGAACTCTGTTGTCTGCATTCAGATTGGGCAGAATTCAGCTGAGCCTTCTGCCCAAGTCAAATGACCAAGACAGAATGATGAATCATTCAGTTCTACTTCACTTTTTCAACTTAGCCATGCCCAAAGGAAGCTCTTGTATTTCTTTTTTCTGAAGTACTTTTCTCTAGAACTTGAAAGGTCTGGTGTCTGTCAATGAGTTCCACATAGGACATAGTGTCATGAAGCATCCTTGATCACAGCAGGGTTACTCTCCTCAAAAATGTCACAGTGTAAACTTTTCCATGGCAATGTTGCGAGTTTTCTTAACAGAATTTACATAATGGAATACTTTTATCTTCACCATGTGGCTACAGCAACTTCTATTATTAAATGTCTCTACAGTGTTACTTCTGATCTCCTTTATCTTTGTCTACTTAGGCCATACTCTCCAACACAGGCACAGGTTCTCTGCTGAATATGAGTTATATGACTATGATTTTTGTGCAGAAAATTATTTTTCCTAACCCATAATATTTTTTACCATTCAAGATCAAGACAAAGCAATCATGTCTGTGAAATTCACACAGCTGAATCTAAAGAAACACTATCTTTTCTTTCTGATATTGATCCTATTAGAATTAGATTGATTCATGCTGGTTTTGAGCCCAAAGAAATGAAAATTCTTTTCATGAGTTTTTTAAAATTTCCATTCAAGCCTAATGTTTTTCAAAATCATTTCTCTTTTTTGGAAGAAAAAAAAAAGACCAGAGTTTGCAGGCTTCCAGCAGAAAATGAAATACAACATAGAGCTTGTTCATTTTCATCAGGCTCTCATGTTTAAACTCTCCTTTTTAGTTTTGCTGATGGCCTAGTTAAAGATACATGTGAAATGCTCAATAGTACATCAATTCTGAAGCCCTTCAGATTCCTCTTGTGTCTATGAGGAAATAACCAGTCCTACGCACTGGAGTCATGGAGTTAAAAGTGCTTTAAACACATCCTCATCTCCTGCAACCCAGAACCTGGTCCAGATCCAACTTTACTACCACAGTCAGACATAAAGGTAGATGTTGGGGAAGAAAAAGATGAACCTGCTCCTAGCAATAAAATGTTTGGATTTTTTCATCAGGCTTTACCATTTGGATATGGATAGATTTTTTGTAAGGTACTAAAACATACAGAAATGATCACAAGTTGGTAACTGGGCTGTTTTCGATACTATGTGAGAGCATCATTCCTTCAGCAACTGTTTCAGATGTTGCTGTGTAGTCCTCTCCTGAATAATTCTGCAATGTCAGGTATAGATCGTCTTTCTCTGAAATTAAATTCTTTCTCATCACATCAGTCAGAAATACATTGGAAATAAGCTAATAACCCACAAATGCTTCTGTACATGTTCAGCTACACCCATAAAATCTGTCCCAGTGCAAGAAATATCAATGTTCTTTTCCTAGTTATGCACTTTTCCTTTCAGATTAAAGGTAATATGGTCACAAAACTGTGTACCCTGAAATAAAAATCATAAACCAGCCTGTGGACTGGTGTTTCCAGGCCTCAAAAACTATCCAGTGGAACTTAGTGGGGTGAAGCTGAGACCAGTGTTGGTATCAGGGGGCCAGGGAGGTTACGGCTGCCCTGCTCTGTCAGTGCTTCACACACTTCTATCAGATTGCACTGGTACAGCTGGAGGTCTAAGATAGCTCCACACTTGATAGGGAGAGCTCCTCTCTTTTTCCTGAGAGCTTTCACCTATTCTTGTAAGCTATGCCTAGTTCTAGAGGGCACTTTTAAAGAGCTGTTTTCTGATCTCTGTAAAAGCTGCAGAGACCTCTTAAAGTTTCTGGAACTGGGCAGTGCTGTTCACGCTCCCTAGGTAATGGCTGTGGTTTCAGCGAGACAGCGCTCGCATCCATCTCTTCCACGCCTCTACATCAACTGATACAGGCAGGCAGCCAAAGGGCTGTTGCAAAATGCCTTTGTGCATAAGGAACATGGGAAAAGCGCAGTGTGAAGTGATTACACAGTAACTGTACCGATAAAGTTACAGAAAGTGAACTTCCCTATGACCCCGTGGTTTCACTACTGGAATAACATGAAAAGAGCCAGACAAAGCTGGCTGCTAGCTCTGATGTGACATCAACAGGGAAGTTACAGGAAAGATTTGTTTAACGTGCTTTTATTTACTTCTTAGAACAGTGATGACATTACACTAACAACACCAAAAAAGTGAGTCACATATGTAATTGCTGCTAGGAGCTATCAGGATCTATATAAGGAGTTTTAGCTCGGGTCTTGGGAGACAGAAGCTTGTCTCCCTTTCTGCTGCAACATAGCTCCTTGGTGTGATGGGCACCATGTACTACCTCCTGCTTTGTGCTGCCATCTTCCTACCTGAGACTCCTGCTTTTCCACTACCACTGAGACCCGAATATTGGACCAGCATAGGCCTTCAGAATGTAAAGGTACTTTACATGGGGGGAAACATAACTACGTTATGAATAATTTGATTTTTGATTCAGTTTCTGCATTCTTTTCCTATCTGTTTATATAATCCTTGTCTTACATTACCACAAGAGTTTTGGCAGAGGTGTTATAAAACAGTTTAAACTTGCTAACTAGCTTAGACACTGTAAGACTAACTTTGAAAAGAGACCAAGTTCCAACCCGTAAATAAAGGGGAGCATGTAATTTTCAAAATATCTCAGAAATTTTATGTGTACTGTGTTTGAAGGCTGTAGATTTGAATGTCCAGTAAATTGTGGTAACTTAAAATGATTTCTTACTTCCAATGTGTCATTGCTGTCACAATTCTTTTTATATATGCTGGTCTATACTACTGAGAGAGCAGAATTTGGTAAATTGAAATGGAAAGATACAACTAAAACTAGACATGACTGCAGGATGATGAAACAATTCAACCAAATGTAAAATGCAATTACCAAAACATCACAGATATATGTAATAATTTTTATTTTTCCTCTCTTCTTCCAGGAATATCTTGATAAATTCTTTCCAGTTCTTCCAAAACAAGCACTAAGCATAGAAGAAAGGATCAAAGAAATGCAGAAGTTTTACCACCTGACTGTTAGTGGAAAATTAGACACAGAAACAGAAAAAATAATAAAACTTCCCAGATGTGGTTTCCCCGATGTAGGAGAATACCAAACATTTCCTGGAAGTCCAGCATGGAAAAAGACACATTTAACTTACAAGTAAGTGATGTTTCAGGTTTCGTGGAGAAGGGGATTGCTTTGTATTTAACTAAGTGGGTTTCCTTCATGCCCTAAATGATATTAACCTGTTTTTCTTTGCTGACAGGATTGTCAGTTATACACATGATCTACCCAGAAAGAAAGTGGATGATGCAATTGAGAGGGCCTTGAAGGTATGGAGTGATGTGACTCCACTGCACTTCCGAAGAGTTTACGTGAGCCATGCAGACATTGAGATTGGATTTGGACGTCGTGGTGAGAATACCTATCATTTTTTAAATACAATGGTCAATATTTTACTCAAAGCATATATTTTTATAGCCATAGCTTTAAGAAAGAACACAGAGTTTGGAATTAAATCAAAGTCTGCATATATTTTATTGTCTTTATATCATGTCACCAAATTTGTATGGTAAGATTCGGTTTTACTTGTATAAAACCATTAGAAAAATCCTTTCAGAGTCACAACTGTGAAATGAAGGGACAATTCAGATCCAGAATGAGACACTTAAATTTAGATGTTCAAGGCTCTTTTTGCCTTAATAAATATTGCAAACTACTGAGAAGAGTTCTGTAGAGCAAATCAGCAGGTTCTGAATAGCCAGCCTCTATAGGGTGGATTTAGGCAGGTTAAGGCAGGTTTACTTAGGGCTAGATCTAGTCTGGTTCCTACACTAAGCAGCCTTTGGCAGCTGGGTTGCATTATGTTTGGCCAGAGAAAGCGTCTTTCGGTTGATTTGCTTCTAGAAGGAGCTGCATGTTGCACCCCAAGATTGCACCAAGGTGCAGGCCAAAGCATGGTAAGTGGGGATGACCAGAAGAGTCCCTTCAGAAGTCTGTCTGTGATCTGGAATAGTCTATGGACCTAGCCCTACCTTTAACTTCTGCCTGGCATCTAAACTGACTCGGCTTAGACAAACTAAATGCCTACTTTAAGGTTATCTGACTTGTTCTCTAGATCCATTGACAATGTTTACTAGAGCTCCATTAACTGTAAGTGAAGATCAGACACCTGGCTTGCAAGCAGATGACTGCATATGAACACCAAAATGTCCAAAACCTGTGTGTCACTGATGGGAAGAACATTACCTTGCCATAAAGAGGCAACTTAATGTCCCAGTCATAGTGAAAAATGATTCTGCAAGCTGGAATGAGTTTTAATCCCATGTCACACACTAGGATTAGGTCTCTTCTGCCTGTGTTAGCTGTGCCCTAAGGACCATCTTTATGGTCTGGGGGAAAGGACACAGGATGGAGTCTGAGTTCCCAACTACTCCTCAGTCAAGTCAGAGACTCACTACGAGGGAGGGGGAAATTTTCCAAGTTGGTACAACTCTGATCTAGCTCTTGCACTCAAAGTAGGAAACAGTAATATTTCACCTGCACTGTGACAGAAGTAGGTAATAGACCATACCTCAAGGCTGGGGAAAAATGAATTTATCTTTTCAGAAACATGGTTATCTATCCTGAATCACTGTCTCACACTAAAATCAGTGCAAGTGAGAATGTCTACAACTAATATTGCCCAGCACTTTTCAAAATCGAAAGCATTCAGATGCTAACAACGTTGCCAAGCATTAAGTATTTATTCTGAAATAATCCCTGATTGCTGGCTCAGAACCGCACTTCTGACAAAAACTCAGGAAAAAATATTCAGGTCTTTCTGAAACATGAAGCAGCCTGAACTATACAATACAAGATTTGAACTTAAGTCGTGAATTTGGAGAGTGTTTCCTAAGCCTCACTTCTCATTTTCACAACCTTGCTGCCATTGTAAGATTTTTTTTAAGGATTGGCAACCAGCAAAACCAGCACAAACCTGCAACGTACTTCAATTTGCTGAATTTAAATATGACAACTGACATAATCTGATGACATTGATTTATTTCAACTGCAGCTCATGGTGATATATATCCTTTTGATGGAAGAGGTGGAGTACTGGCCCATGCGTTTGCACCTGGAGAAGGGCTTGGTGGAGATGCTCATTTTGATGATGACGAAAAATGGTCAGAAATCAATCAAGGTAAAGCTCACATGTGTATATGAAAGGGAAAGGCAAATATTGTACATGTTGGAAGAACACAGCTACAGGAAGTGCTTTCAATAACTCTTCATGCTTCAGTACCACTTCAGTATTAACATTTCTGGTTTTTTCAACTACCTTTTTAAGTACTTGTGCTTCATTACCACGAACAGCTACATAATGCCTGCTCTGTCCATATTTTAAAGCACATAATGCAGGCTAAACAAGGGCTATGAGCCCCTGTTTTCTACATAAATTTTGAAAAGGTAAATTGTCTTGCTTCTAGGTATAAGGTTGACTAAAAGCAGAGTCAGAAAGAGACTCAGGGTCTCTAGATGCATATGCAAGGAACCAGTAGTTTCTTTATAAAATATTATAGTTATATAAGAAAGTTCTACAATAATGGATCAAAAGCCTAGGATTTCATTGAAATATACAAATTCTCCTGCTATTTCAAGTCATGGTATTTTTAAAAGAAATGCCATACCTTTAACATACATTTCTGTGCTTCTGTGTTGCAGATGTCAATTTGTTCCTTGTTGCTGCTCATGAATTTGGCCACTCTTTGGGACTTGCTCATTCAAATGTCCCTGATGCTCTGATGTTTCCTACATATTCATATCGGGACCCAAAAACCTTCAGACTTCCAGATGACGACAGGCGAGGAATTCAAAAGTTATACGGTAAACTCATTATGAAATTTGATTTTTCAAGACAAAACCTACTGGTGTGCAGGTTTTACTCTCCCTGATTGCAAGGGCCTCGTCATATTACCAGAAAAAAAGAAAGGGAACAAACTTGGGAAAAACATACTCTGTCCACTCACTATGTTTCCTCTGTAGCCTGTCCCAACTGCAACCAAGAGGTGACAAAGCAGCAGTGCATAGCCTGGTGCACTGTCCTTCCACACACCTGCATGCTGCCAAGCAAATCCTGTGGCCCTTGCTCTGCAAATGAGCTGTTTCAGTGAGTGGGGCTACTGGCAGGAAAGGAGAGGTACTGTGCCCCTCACCAAGTTCAGTAAAGGCAGACACTCCTCAGCAGCAGGGGAACATAACTAGAATTGACCCCACAGAACAAAATTTGTCAGGTTTGCTTTTCTTTAGGCACCACCTTCCTCAGGGCATGCTAGAGGAACAGTAGGAATAAAACATAGTTGTCTGCATTGTCAATTTTAAGTAGGGTCTTTATGTTTTGTGCTTGTTTTTCACAGGGAAAAAACGTCGAACTTATGAAGGAAGTGGTTAACGAAGACCAAAGAATTCGCATCTCATTGTTTTGGTGTTCCAAAACAATTTTAATCCTGTGGTTAATTATGATGGTAGACTCCCGGGCTGCACTTTGTCTCCCTGAATTTTTATATTGATTTATTTGCACTTTATACAATTTCACCTAACTATAATAATAATAATTTTAAAAAGTATACTCTGTTTCTAATGTTTTCTTTTTTATTCTGGCATTTCACTGGGGGATTAAACTACACCTGCATGCATGATAGACAGTCAGACAAGTATCTTTGTGAATAGATTTATAGACACCTAAACAGCCTGCGTGCATTTACTGATGTAGGAACAAACCCTGCGTCTGACTTGGTTTTAGTTCCCATGCATGTCCTGGCACTTCACAGTATTGACTCCTCAGAACCAGTGTGCTTCCCACATGGCTCACACATAGAGGAGGTCTCCACAGGGCTTCCTTCAATATGGGTTGGGATGTTTTCCCAAAGGGAAAAGCTTTTCATCATCATATCCTCCCTGGCTTCCCAGAGAAGCAGGTTTGAGAAGCAGTGGACTGGGATTCCCATTGTCCTCTGTGATATTTAAACACTCTTGGGTATTTTTAAATTAAAACAAATAAATAAATAAATGGGGGGGGGGGGGGGAAAAAAAAAAAAAAAAACCACAACGAAATCTCACCGAGAANGGAGGAGAGAAAAAACCCACAGGGATTCTCCCGATGATATTCAAAATCGTCAGAATTAGCAAGGTAGAAGGTGTATTTATTGATAGTTTCCGACAGATGGCTCCCTGCGCACAGAGTTGCGGAGGACAAACACCAGCTCAGGGTCACGGCCAGCATCTTTATCGCCTCCTAAACCAGTGTTACCCAGTACAAGGAACGACCTTAACCCAGCATCCAGAGGAGAGACAGCACAGCAGGGAACGTGGTGCTCACACAACGCATCTCGGAGAACACGCACAACAACTCCGAGAGCAAATAAATCAACATTGTGACCAGTGACTATTAAACTAGTACAATGAATACTTATAACAAATTTGGTTTAACATGCTCTGGTCAGATCTGTTGTTATCTTAACCCTTCATGCCTCGCATTGGGTGCCAAAAAAGGACCGACACTGTTTAACCCGGCAGGTAACTAAACACCACACTGCTGCTCACTCACTCTGCCCCCCTCAGTGGGATGGGGGAAAGAAATCGGGGGAAAAAAGTAAAATTCGTGGGTGAAGACAAAGACAGTTTAATAAGACAGAAAAAGAAGGGGAAATAACAAACAACAACAATAATAATAATAACAATAGTTAGAATATACAAAGCAAATGATGCACAACGCAGTTGCTCACGACCCGCTGACCAATGCCTGGACAGTACCCAAGCAGATGCCCCTGGCCAGCTTTCCCCTTAGTTTATATACTGAGCATGACATTCTGTGGTATGGAATATCCCTCTGGCCACTTTGGGTCCCAGCTGGGTCCCCTTCCAGCTTCTTACGCCCCCCAGCCTTCTCACTCGTGGGGTGGTGTGAGAAGCTGAAAAGTCTTTACTTAATGTAAAGGCTGCTGAGCAACAACTAAAGCATCAGTGTGATATCAGAGTTCTTTTGAAAATGTTATTTTGAAAACACTCCCATCTGGTAACTACCAGCCATTTCTTCCACACAAAGCTCAAATATTAATTAGCTGGTGCTAAGTGGATATTATTCTGAGGGCAGAGGTGTCTTGAGGTGTGGGAAAAACTTGAAGCCCCAGAATGGAGGGTCAGATCCAATCTGTATTAAAGACTATGAAGAAGGGGTCTGTGGTCTGTGGTCTGTGAGGATGCTCAATCAACTTGGGTCGACCTGGGGGGTCCTGGAAAGATGTAATGTTGACAGAAAATACCCTGTTACCTTGGACAAAGTCCCCACAGGGAACAAAGCACAAAACAGAGACACACCATGCTCTTTATCAAGCTCAAGTCACTTGCTAATGCTGCATAAAGAGAAAACAGACATAGAAAACAGGCTTAATGAGAGGAAAGACTGTGCAGAAAGAGCCACTCCTAAGGCCACATGGAACAATCCATGCACAGTGTTGGAGGATGCACTGTGACAAATGAAGCCAGGAGAACAAATGCTTGACTGAAAGTAGCAGATTTTTTTTTCTAGTGTACAATTAATAACCTTATGAACTAAGATGAATGGGATAAAACCCAGATGTGTATTCCTAGGAATACTGTCCTGACAATGGGGCACATCTGGGAGACAGCTTCCTGTGACCACATGAGGTGACTGGCCTGCAGTAGGGCCAGCACAGGCGGCAGTGAGGCACCCTTGTGTCTAGAAGGATGACGCCTTAAGAGGCCACCTATAAACAGAGACCAGACAGGAGTAAGGGAATAAAGGTGGGTATTTATTTGAAGGGCCTTCAAGGTACACCCCGGGAGCCAGAGGCTATTGCCAAGCTGGATGGACAACAGGTCACGAGTTCTTTACACCTTTATAGGTTTGGATCATTTGCATAGCCAGGGTTAACTCTCCAATTAAAGTTTCAGTTTAATGATGTAATTCCCCTCAGCTTGCCCCCCTTTCAGAGGCTTTTAGTTTACACTTTTTGGGCCTAGGACAGTCTAGGTGTCCTTGAAGAGCAGGCCCAGAGAGGCTTTGTTATGACTACTCAGCACAAGAGAACAGAAATTAACAGGCTACAAGAAACCTCAGAGTTACACACTAAGCAGTACAAGATTTTGAAAAATATAAAAGTCAAAATCTAAGGCATCAAGGATACCTCTCAAGAGAGGCGGCAGTGCCAAGTTAGCATCTCCACAGCGAGTGAAATAAAATAAAAGCCAGGAATTTTGTCCTCAGAGACAGCAAGGGTACCACTGATGAGGCTGCCAGCAGCATTTTACGTCTTGTTGAGCTCCTATTGCGTTTCCATTCCCATACAGGACCTCCCTCTCCTTTGGGGAAAACTGGCCGCTGGCGCGCCTGACCCGGCTCGGCAGGCTGAGCTGTGCGGTGTCTGCCTCCACCTGCTGGCACAGCTCGGCAAACGGCGCTGGCTTTGCACCCCGGGGGAAAGTGCTTCTCACTCCTCTGCAAGCGCGCAGCCGGGCAGGTACTACCGTGCACACCATCCTCAGGGGAAATTCGGGACAAGACTTAGCAAGGGTGCTGCTACCTCCTCCTTCTTCACTCTATCCCACTGCATTCCGTGTCAGTTTTACATGCTCTCTCTAATATGTATCTGAGGACATCTAAGAACCTTACATTACTCAAATAGCATCTTGTCCCTCTTTTCCGTACAAAACAAGAAATAGGTAATCACAACATATTTTCTTTTGTTGGGGACTTGAATTTTAATTTGCTTTTACTACTGTTCTTTTAAATAAAAATATATTTAAATGCATCTTTGCTGTTCCAGATAGTGCAACGAACAGCAAATGAATTCTCAAATGCGTTAACATTTCTGATGGGTCCTTTGACCATGCACGTATAAAGGATAAGCTCTATTCCTGTTTTAAGAAAGTCAGAGTTACTATCTAGAAAAGCTATTATGGGGACATATGCAGTCATTTATGTGCCCTGAGCCCACTCCATCAACACAGAGTGATATTCTGAGAGGGCAAAGTCAATACCTGCAATATCTGGTATTAATGGGGGAATAAGATCCCTGAAGAATAAAATTAAGTATATCAGCAGCCTTAGCAATGCATATTAAAGCTGTCACACATAAAAAGTTCCCAGATATGAGATGGGAAAGACCTGAGGAGCTGTAAAAGTGTACGTATGCCCTCTCCCAATAATGTCCTCTTGACTTTTTCTTCACAGTGTTTACTACAAATTTAATCCCAAGTCTTTAATCTTCAGATTTAAAGCACTTGAAGATGCCTTTTTCTTTTTTGTTTTTATAAAATTATATCTTCAACAAAATCTGCCTCAAACAGGATGCTCTTAATGGCATGATTATGGTGTTTTCAGTTTCAGCAATGCCAATATGAACTAGCTCCATTGACGTCAGTGGAATTATTTTGGGTTTATCTATTAGAGTAAAAATGTTAGCAAAGGACTAGAGAAAATATTGTCTGTTTTGGCTGTTTTTACAGCAGGAACCACCACAAGACAGAGAACTACAGATAATCACTGTTTGTTGGAGAAGGCTGAGGAAAATTATTAGCGGGTGAAAATTGTTAGTTTTCTGTCAGCCCTAAAAATGAAGTTTACAGACAATAAAAGAAGAATCATAGAGAAGAGCAGCAGGCTGCTCAGGTATATAGAAAAATATGGAAGTCTATCCACATCAGGAAAACAGAAAACATTAGTGGTCTTCTACATGGCCACATGAAGTGACCTGACAGAGCTGCTATTGATGCCCGAAAGATAGGCTGGAAATAAATCCCCATAGACCAATGTTTATAGAGCAGGTATTTGTTTATTTCAGCGCTGGTGGTGAGGGGGATTTGTCCTCCTAGCTCACCCGTCTTTGTCAAGTGCAGTGGTAAATTTATACAGTAAATTATGCTTAATGTGGCTATGTCATCACAGCATCATCACATACGCGCCGGAAATAATTTACATAACATGATCTCATGGTTGTTAGGTAATTTCTTCTCACTGCGCCTGCGCTCCCCTAATTCGGGGGTCTTCGGGGGTCTTTGATGAAGGCTTCCAAAGTCTTCTTCGCACTTGAACTTTTCAACTTTGGCTTCGGAGCAAGCATAGTTACGGTGCTCCTCGGTCTCTCCGGTCTTAACCAGTCTAAATTCTTTGTTTTGTGGCTAATTGGCTCTGCATTTGCCAACTTCTCATTAGTACTACTCTTCTCTATCTCTGAAGCTACACACCTGGTGAATCTTCTTCTCTCTTTTTGTCTATTCAGCATTTAATCAACTAGTTAACCGTATACTAGCCATTACATTGTATAAAAGGTTATTAGATATATGAGTATCAAAAGTTATGATTTAGGTTACATAAGTAAAAAAAAACCTATAGTTATAGGTGTCAAAAGTTATGATTTAAGCTACATAAGTATATAGACATCACTATACTGAGTGTAGTGAGAGATTCAGTATTTCTTGCATCTCAAAAAGCAACACGCTCCCAATTAAAAGTTGTGGAAGATTTTAAATGAAGAAGGATGGACATTTTTACATAGCAAACAATTCAGTTGTGGAATTCATTAACCTAGGGTATTCAATAACAGTGCCAACCCAAATTCATAAATGGAATTTGGAAGGTTAAATACATTTATGTAGCCTAACAGCTACTAAACATGAGGGCATGGTGGCAAATGTGGCCTCACTGTCTTGCTGAACACCAAAGGAAGAGTCCATCTAAACTTACCCAGTTGTGCTAACACTGCAAGACTTGCTGTAGGGAAAAGGAAGCACCTTGTCCACAAAGGCAGGATAAGGATTGCATCTAACATCTTAGTAACTGCCTCACATTAGAAGATCATGTGGATCTACTTATCTACAAAGATTTTAAGCTCTTTTCAGAATCACTCTCCCACCAGCAAGGCACACCACCCTGTTCTAAAGGCCATAATGAGGCTGAAAGGGATCTGTGGTACTACTGTGGGCTTTCCCCAGATGAAGTCTTGCCTCAAAGCAGAGATATCTAGGACCGAAGCAAGGTGGTGCCAAAAAACCAGTTTGCATTCAACACCAATCTACACAGTTCAGGCATGAGTTACAGAATACAGTATGAGTAAGCATACGCACAGGAAGGCCAAAAGCATGGGAATGCCAAAAGCATTTGTCCATTCCATTAACTGCTGTTTGTGCAAAAATTCTGAAGATAAAATTGAATCTCTAATGTTAAATATTTTTTTATTTTCAATTACAGGGGAGTGTCATGGTAGTGTTCCTGATTGTATACTACTTTTGACAAGCAATTCACTCCGAGTTCTACCAGTACTCTGAGATTAACGGTCCCCCAACATAAAAACAATTTTTTCATTACAAAAATGAGATTTGGAAAAGATCAAAAACAATGTTCTTGTCATTTGTGATTGGACATAGGATCAGGAACAGCCTGAACCAGTACTGTCTCATCTTTCCTTGAAGGCAATCATTCTCATTATAATCAAAGTATTTATGACTAGCAGAGCCTTTGTTTCTCGTGATGGTTTCAACTGTTGTTGAAACAACAACATCCTAGCAGTTTAGGATGAAAGTGAAAAATAATGCAAAATATATTAAGGGACTGCCTAGTGTTACTTTAACGCTCCCAATGATGCTCTATCTTTAAATATTTGGGGGAATATGCAGTATGAACGGACATTGCTTTGAAGTAGAGAAGTATATAGTAATGGTGCTTTTGTTGCTAATTGGGCTTATCAGAAACATTTTTGCCTCAATATTCTTTTAGTATTTTCTAGGGGTTCCAAATATGGATGGAAAGAGCAGTAGAAGAGGCAGGAAAGAATCATAATGTGCTGAAGAATTGTTTTAACTTTTTCTCTCTGGTTATTTTCTTCCTTTCTACCTCCAGTGCCAGAAATAGGAATAAGGATTGCTTCTTTGCATGAAAAGATTTAAGCTTTTACTTCCTGGGAGCGAAAAGTCAGGTAATAATTTGAGCAGAAGTCAAAATGCTGGCACTACTCTAATATCGGCACAATATTTTTTTAAGTGTACCTTAGCTTTGCAAATAAAACTAAACCACTCAGAGCTCTCCTTGAGATAATTTTCCAAATGTTTAGGTGATTATCCTGTCCTGATGCAAAAAGATCCAATTTTAATTTAGCAGTAAGTAGAACATTTTATGACAATAAGAAATTTGATCAAAGAAGAAATCACTTCTCTTACTCATATTTGCTACAGCTATGAAGCAGAATATTTGTACCATATCACTATCAGGCTACTTCCATAGTTCCAACAGCTCAGGGTTCATACACATTGCAAATCACCACCAAGATGATGGATAAACAATGGTCAGTACTTTGCACTGGGCTATTTGCTCCCACTATATGTTGTCTACAGCACAGAAATGTGGATGTGGGATTCTTTGTACACACTTTGTGTATGTAAAGGGAGGAATGGGACCACCTGTTTGAAAGTGTCTGCCAACTATGCAGATCTACGCTGCTTGCCAGGTCAGTTCAATCATTTTTCCATGTTCTCTCATACAGCCTTTAGAAAAGCCCACGTAAATTCCACCCCCCATTACATTGCCCATCTTCATATTCTGTTTTAACACTGGATTTCAACAAAAAGGAGGTCAGGAATCCAACACACCTATCACTTAAAGACTAATCCTAACCTTTGCACGCTGTCATCCTGAAATTTTTATTGCCCTGTTATCTCTTACCTCTAACTTCTGTTGTAAATCTTTCAGTTGTTAGCTGTGTTTTCATCATGTTTATATGGTATCTGAAATGATTGGCCCTCAGTTCTGTTTGTTTGGCCTCCTTGTTATTACAGAAGAGGAAGCAGTAAAAAATAATATTCACCCCTCTCCCACAAATTAATTACATCCTAGAAGTAGTACCTTGGCACTAGTTTATTTAACAACCTAAAAAATCACCTAGCAAGAACTTTACTGTGAATATCCTCGAAGTACTTGATCAGACCAAACCCACGGTTTTTAAAAGGATCCTGTGTCTAGAGTATTTTTGTCAATCTGACTGACATTCCTCCAGGCACCTGTAGCTTCTGAACCTCACATATAAAATGTTGCCACTATTTCTATTTGAATAAAATATATTGCATTGCAATCTACTTATCCATTCTGATACCACAGTTTTTTCACATCTTCAATCCCATTTATCACTCATGAGATCAAAGTTTTCTTTTACCAAGCAAATGATGCAAAGAACCTGCATAAAAGTAAACATTAGTTTTATAAATCAAGTCCTAAGTGCCTAAATGCATTTTTTATTTCAAGCAGTAATTTAAAGATTTGAAGCAGAAACATCATCTGGTAATTTGTGCTATGAGAGGTACAAACAGTGAAAGTTACATTATTCCCTGTCGGCACTTTATTTCTAGGCTATGTCTATAAAGCACAGAAAAAAGTACCCTTTTTGTAATTACTTCAAATTTAATTTCAGGTATCAGATGATATAAATTGTGCGTTCACAAGCTGATGTTCATCATTCACAGCCACAGATGCTTTGAACTGTACCTTCTTCAGCATGGGCCACAATCCCTTCCATAATCACAGCCATAGATGCTTCGAGATATGTTCTGGTGGGGACTTGGCCACGGCCACACGTGTTTCGGGGTGTCCTGCTCTTGAATGAACTCATCCTCAGGTCACAGTCCCTTCCATTCGAGTTCCCACTGGAGTTCCAGCCTGTCCAGCACAGCAATACAGACAGCAGCGATGCCCTGGCCATCTGCCAGCCCAGACGCATTTCCCTTGCTGTTATCAAACTGTTCCCAGGCACAGCAATCAGATGATAAGCAGCACAGTACTACAGCAAGCAGCAAAAGTAAAAAGCAGACATTAGTGAACACTGGGCTGTAATATACAGTCAGGCAAGCAAGCATAGGGGCCTGTCAATCAACAGCTAAATAGCAAGAAGAGCTATGAATTCAATCTCGCACATTCCAGTGAAATCTATCATTATCTGAAACCCCTTGAGCTCCCCATTAGGTGCCAAAAAGGACTGCTGCCATTTCACCGCAGAGGATTCCCAGAAATTTGTGTCAGCAAATGACTCAAATGAAAAAAATGAGATGAAGAGAAGATGGATGTACAGGCAATCACAGTGAGAAATTCAGATATTTGGAAAAGCTGTCTCAAAGCACCAAGAGTTACTAATGGAAAACAGTCTCTTTTGATACTGGTTTTTGCCTTCTTGAGTCCTGCAGCACGTTTTTTCAGTTCAGGACCAAAGTCTGATGTTTCACCCTCGTTGGTTCAGGAGAATGTGCTTTCCAGCTACTTTGTGTCATTGTTCCAGTACTGGACCATGTGTGCCAATATCGTGGTGCTCACAGTGAGCAGCGTATCAAAACCCCAAACGAGTTTGCAGCTCACAAACTGTTAATTCCCCTAAAGGCGACCCAGTCTGCAAACAAAATGATGGCATGACCAAACTAATTCCAGTATAAATATTTCATCTTACTATTATGGTAGATTTGAGCAGAAACAGAAGCAGAATCCTCTGGAATCTAAAACATTTACGAAATGAAGACTCACATTCCAGCATATTGTAGCAGTGACTTCGTTCGCCTGCATTTTCATTGCAACAACTGACAAATCTGCAGTCTTTGCTTAAAAGACATCAGTCATAATTACTACCTGGAAACAGGATCAGTTAAAGTGGCTGAAAGCATTTTAAGACCATCAATAGTGAGAGCATGGAACACTATGACAGACATAGTTTACAGATTTTTTCAGCTGCTAAGTCACAAACAGTATTTCTTGCTTTCAGAAAGAGTTTGGTTTGTATTTTATACGAGGACTGATTCACTTGTCTCAACTGTTTTTCCTCAACAAAAGTAAGAATAAACAACAACATATATGCAACCTACTAGAAAATCCATCTTATTTCAGGATACTCAATAACATTAAAATTTTAAAAAATAGGAAAAAAAATGAATAAATCTTGGCAGCCCCATAGCTGGAGTAGACTGCCCAATGCTGCCTTCCTTGCAATGCACTCTCACAGAGTGCTAGGCTCTGAATTAATACAGTCTATAGTTAAGAATTCCTTGCAGCTGATCTAGAAAGCTTGGCTACTTGAAAACAATTACATCTTTTACTAATTAGCAAACACTTTTAAACGAAGCAAAGGACTGCAAAGTAAGTTTATTAGAGAGAACTGTGAACAATGTATTGGTGGTACAAAAAAGAAAAAAAAAGGATTATTTTCAAATAGGAAAGAGAAGTCTGAACTGTAAAGACAGGGATGGGAGTGAAGATCAGGTAGAACAAGCCAGGCTTGGCAGAGAAAACCTCATCTTGGGAATTTTTGAGTGCTTTAACTGTTGAGTTTAAATGTAGCTGTTTTTTTAACAGAAATTTTGTAAGTTTCTGGGCCTTCCATCAGCCCTGGCTCCCCCAGTGCTGAGGTGGCCATGTTACAGTGGGCAGAATGTTGGTAGTGACTGTGACAAGGGCCAAGAGCCACATCCTTGGGTCCGTGGGATGAGGCAGGAGGCCGAGTTCAGCCTGTGGCACATGGGATCCACGCAGACCTCAGGACAGGGGACATTTGTTTTCAAATCCACAGCTGAGATGTTCCCTTCTCTGTCTAAATTTTCACCTAAGGCTGTTAAAGGAAAACATTTCACTGTCTTACATTTACTCCTACAAAACACCCACTGGGCATGGAATTCCCCATAGATTCATCTGAAGATGCATCTGCTATTCTGGATTTATTAATTGCAATATTACCATATAGTGCATGAAATCCAGGGCAGATTTTATTAAATAGTTAAATAGTTTTCCTCCAATATTTCATTATATAGACTTTAACCCTCCTCCAATTCTCAGAAACTCATAAATCTAAGTCAATGACAACAAGACAATACTGGTATCTTATGAAAATATCTTGGTAACTTCCCAAAGTCATGGTACAACCTAAATTTTGACAAAGCATGTAAGACAATTTTTTATGATCCAGGTGTCTCTGCAGTAGATTATGTCATGAGAGCTGGCAAAGGACTTTTTTAATTCCTGCTTCGTTGAATCTTATTTGCCATCTTTCTATGATTATTTTTATTTTTATTTGAATAAAAAGAAAAACAGAAATATTTTAATAAAAGAGACTGCTAATCAGACAATACAATGCAACTAATAAACAGGAAGAGAATACTGTCTAGAGAAGACTCATAGACTTACATTGGGAATTTAAACATCTGTGGTATTCTTTCCTTGCTCTCTGCTATGATTTTTGAAGGCACACCTCTCCCAGAAATGTCAATGCATAGAAAAAAAGTGCATAAAAGTCATGTTTTTCAAATCCAAGTGTGACACCCTCATGTTACTAACAGTGTTGAGCAAAGAGATGAAACATAGAGGGAATGTTATTAAAAGATCTGTCAGATAAATATTAGTCATGTTTCCAAACCACACTCTGAAATAGTTTTTTACCATTTTAGTTGCAAGGACATGCCAACTTGTGAGATGACACATACTACAGCTCCTAGTAAGCTTAAGCTAACAAATGAACCCCACCTAATCAGACTGGGTTCAGGATTTTTGTTATTAGGATCAGTGCAAATAGAGGCCAGAAGCAGTAGCAGGGAAACTCCATCATATGCAAATAAGAGCATCCAAGCCAAAGCAAAGAGTTTGCCTGGCCACCCTGTCAGTGCAGTGCACCCATTTGCATTATCCAGCTCCTCTGGACTCTGAAAAGATCAGTCAGCAAAAGCTGCTTGCCCCTCTTCTTTTTAAATAACATCATGATCATTTAATATTACTTTGTTAGTAGTTATTATAATAATAGCTAATAATTGTATAGCTAATAGCTAATTATTGTATCTACTGTTTCCTCAACCTATGTGTTTGCTCAAGAAATGAAAAGTAGAAATCTTCCCCATCCCAATATCAACACAATATTCAGCTGGAGAAAAAAGGACAATTATTGTTTTCCAGAACATACTAGAAACAGAAACATAAAGAAAGCACAATTTTTATTGAATTGTCTTCTGCAGACTCTTCTAGTCCCTATTTGAAAGATTTTTTTTTTTTTTACTAAGTAAATGGCCTTGATGTCATTAATTTTCTAGCAGGTTTGCAATGAGGTCAGATTAGTGTCTCTGGGACCAGCATCTCCTCAAATTGAAGGTATATTTGGGATCTTACTTAACTCTGGAACGTTTTTTTCACAAAAATTAACACAGCAATATCTTCCTAACAGGCATGGATGAATGTATAATGGAAACAAGGAGAGCACTAGGATCCTCTTCTTTCCCAAACACAAGAGAAGAAGAAACCAAAAAATTTTTAAAAAGTCAGTGAGCACAAGCCGGCCCCGGTACAAATACAAAAGAGCTAAATACTTCTTGCAACAGCAGCAGTCATGCATGACCTGCAAAGGTCATCAAAGAATTAGGGCTCAGGCTCTTTTGAGCTGATGAAACTTAAATAATTCAAGGGCAAACCAACATATTGGTAAGAAAGTCAGGATAGTTTTAGCAATGGACACTGTAAAGTGCTGATGCTTCATGCAGGCATAAAATATGGCTAATCCTGGTTGTGTCAATATAATTTAGAACTTAATCCCTTACTTTTTTTAAAAAATTGCATTTGGAGACCCAGATGTGCTAATGGCCTGGATTAAGGAGATTGACACTTTGGTCAGCCTGTGTTCTTATCTCTCCTTTTACAAAGCTCAAGTGTTAACTTCGCATTGCCAAGAAGCAAGGATTAAAGCTGCCCTTGCTAGTATTTCAGCAAAACATGTTGCATGTTCCTGTCTTTCCCTGATTGAAACACTTTGCTGTAAGATAGCAGTGTTGCTCTAACTGTCATGACTAAGAATATAAAAATGACATGAGATGTGAAGCAAGGTGTCATCTATTCTGTTTGGAATAAGGCATTTTGGGGTGGAGAATAAAAATGAATTTAAAAGTGGGATCTGTACAGAGCAGACATCAAGCTAAGTACAGGCTGGGAGCGACTGCTCTGATTGTAACCTAAATTAATATTCCTTAAGAGAGTAAGACAGTTCATCAAGTGCATCAGGTAGGAGAGATGACAGATTATAGAAGTGAACTTTCATGACACAACAGTGGGTTACCAACTGATGAGATGTATAGAAAACTACAGTGCTCATAAAACTTTTACTGAGCAAATACCGAGTCCACAGTGTTGAACACTGACTGGAATTGGTAGCCCAGGTTCCCAGGTTTGCCTTTGTAGGTCTTTCCTGAGGATCAGGTTTCAAGTGAATAAAAATAGCTTTCCTTCTTCCAGCTCAATGTTTCTGGTTTTTCATTGATCGTCCTTGTGAGTTAACCCTATGCTGGACCTGTTTTGTTTCACCTTCCCCATCTCCCCAAAGCCATTTTAACTTCTCATGGATAAAATGGATCTGAGATGTTTATGTTTAGGATCCATGGATTTTGACAATTGTGTCGTGAGGCTTTAATTTGTAATCCTTGTGTGAATGTTCTAGCAGTTACCTCAACAACGTAAGAACAACTATTACCAATCAAGGACATTCCTCTAGGAGGTCAGATTGTACCTCTGAAAGAACTGCCTTCAGGCAGTTCCTGTCAGGGCTCTGAGTGCTCTGGCAAGCCTTAACTGGTAGTAACAAGCCCTGACCAACCTCACCTGTGACCTCCACCCACATGTCTAAGCCCATTCATCCAGCAGCTCAATTTCAGCTCCTTCCTGAGCTTTCAGTCCCTGCCTGAGCTGCAGCATAGCTGTGCCTATCCCCAGCTGCCCTGATTTAGAGACTGGTTTTGCAAATGGGACTCCAGACTGACAAAAGTGGTAGCCATATATCATGTCCCCTGGAATGACATTATAATTATAACAGAGCCTTGCGTCTAAGCCCTCTCCTGCTGTTCTTTCCCAGCGGGACTCCCTGGATCAGGCTCATCACCTTGTCTGAGGCTGCTGGTGGACCCAGTCACTACCACCACCCTGCCCTGCTCAGGTCCTGTGGAACTGCACCGTGTGAGCTCCTCTGGTTACCCTCAGCACCCATTCTTGCTGCTCCCTGACACTGGATATTATACAAAATNCCTCTCACCAATCTTATCTTTATGTGGGGATCTATATGGGAAATCATTATTTACACCATGTACCGAAAGTGCATGATTAGTCCTGCTAAATTTTTCCAGAATGTTTCCTTCTCAGTGCAGGAACAACTTCCACCCCAATACTTTGCCAGAAATCTGCCTCCCACAGAACAACAAACACCAAATGAAACAAGACCACACCAAAGCAATCAACACGAGGACTTCCAACATCTCTGCCTTTACACAGCAAAGAGCCTGTGCAGTTGTGCAACATGCCCCAGTGCCTGCTAACTCATCACTTCTAGGTTAGCTACACGCCTATCTC
>VZRO01003733.1:819276-850203 GCA_013397915.1 Daphoenositta chrysoptera
GACCCGCGGCGGGGCCGCCCCGGCGGGGCTCAGGCCGGACGGGCAGGGGGAGCCCGGGGCGCCGCGCTGCCCCGGCAGGGCCGGAATGGGGAGGGCCGCTGGCTGCCCCTGCTGGGCGCTGCCCTCCGGGGCTGTGCTGGGGGCTCGGGGCGATGGCGGCGCTGCGCGTGGGACACGCTGTGCTTTGTCGCGGCAGTGCCCCTTTGTCGTGGCCGCTTCTAGCAAATGCACAGCCTCGTGCCCGGGCTCAGAACACCACAGTCAGGGGATCAGCGTGACAGCCACTGAAATAAAGCGAGAAACATACCGGTCTGAGCTGCCGGAGTTGCCTTTTCAGAAGTCTGAAGTGCCCCATACAGCGCCACACAATTTTCCAAAGTAAAGAAGCCAAAAGATGATGGGTACCAGAATTAACCTGCTGTAAATACTGTTGAGGAATCTTAGTCAGTCCAGCAGTGTTTATATGCTGTTGTTTAATCTGGTGAAGTTGTAATACAAATGGATACCAAAAAAATAGAATGAGGAATGTAAACAGCTTTATAATTGCCCTTCCAAAAAGAAGGGCAAGGTTTTTTTTAAAAGGAGTTTACAGGTAACTAAACCTTGCTTTGCTAAGATCTTCTGGCCTCCGTTTAGCAACAATAGCCTGTCATTTCATGTGATACAAGACTGCACTGATCTGTCTTTCATGCTGCTTCCTGAGTGCATGTGCTGATTTAACGCAGAGTACAGTCAGTGCTGTCTCCTGGGGCAGGGGTGATCTCGTGTAACTCCTGACACTCAAATGTAGTCCTTCCTCTGTATGTGAATTGGTTGTCTAGAGCTCAATTATGGTATGTTGAAAGAAGTTGTGCCCTTTTCAGGCTCAGTTTAATGTATCTGTTGAAATAGCTTTTTTTTTTTTCCCTGTATCCACTTAGAAACTTCCAGAAAGTACCACTGAGATTTGTGTTGATTTCAGCAGAAGTTTGTGATTGTCTAATTGTGAATTGTAATTGCCTAAGTGTGAAGCGCATCTCTGATATACAAAAAGTGAAAGTGGCAGTAGATGTTAATCTTAACCACTCTGGTTAAGATTTTTGTTCAGACTGGTTATTTTAATATAATGCTGCTCTTTTATTCTGCTGGACAGTTTGTTTCTATGTATCAGTCAAGACAGTGGAAGAAACATCACCAAAATTATATGGTTTAGAAAAAAATCCTTCCTACTATTATGTAAAATCCATCTGGCTTCCTGGTACCTGAGTAAGGAGAATCCCCTTTCCCTGTCAGGAAGTGGCCCCCACCCCCTTCCTGCTGTGTTGAGAAAAGATAGCTAGTGACATATTCCAAGAGCTTGCTTGTATATGAAACTACTCACAGTGAAAAAATCATCAGCATCAGCAACCTTCAGGCCTGAAAACAGGCATGATGTTTTGATTTTAGTGTATCATCTTCTCTTAAATTCCTGGGTGGCAGCAAAAGGTGGTGGTGTTTTCAGTCGCAGTTTGATGGGAATTTAGAATTGGTTATATGGTCTGTGTTGTTTCCATTCATGCAATGGTGTTTACGCTTTCCTGTGCAAGACTGTGGGGTAGTTTCACAATGTTAAGGCATGAGGACCCATCCAAAATGTTGCTGAAATAATCCTTCCTGACCTCTCTCTCAGGATGACCTACATTCTTGGTGGGTCAAGAACTTAAATTCAAAAACAGGCACCAAAAGACCTTGTGGAATCAAAAGGAAAACAACGTTTCCAGAAGGCAGGGATTTGAAATTACAGTTTGTCCAAATTGCATGGCAGGTGTTGCAATAGATTTGAGGTCAGGGGCTTGCTTTTATTTCAGTCTCCAGAATTCTAATTTTATCCATATCAGCTGAAAGGACTGGATATGCTGATGGTGGCGACTACCTAGGGGATGGTTATATTCATGTTGCTGTTCTAACATCTCTGCTTTAACCATTCCAGCACCTCCAGCAGCTCATCTGGATTGCTGAGAGATTACTAGCAAGTGGGTGATCTGTCTGATGGACCACACATTGTCAGTGCTTCTGTACTTTTGGGCTTTTAAACCAACAAAAGTGGAGTGACTTGGACATAAAACTCCCTATGCTATGCATCAACCTTGAAAAGAGAAAATGCCCAGAGGAAATTTTATATTTGACTTTTGACATGTCCCCAAAATGAATGTGTAAAGCTGTGCTTAGTAAAAATGAGGGTTTATATATCAGCATCTTCCTGCAGCATAAGGTTTAGCTACACTAGACATAAAGTGTGTGATTCCTTAGAAATGTGTTTATCTTTTATGTGAAGGTTGTCATGAACAAACTGACCTTTGTCTCGTGCAAGCAGTTGAATGAGTATTGCCATTCATTTGTGTAGGGTTCTTCTACCAGGGTTCATCTATGGAGAATAGTAATTTGGAGTGTGTCTGAGCTGGAGATCACAGATTCCAAACATGAATGTTATCCACTGTATTGATTTTTGCAGGATTTGGCAAAATCAAGTCCATCTAACATCCTGTCCTGTTCACTTTTAGCAAGTATCGGAGCTATCCCTATCACTCACCCTGGATGTATTTGTGTATAACCCAAGCACAATCTTCAGTCTCTGCTGCTTCGGAAAGCCCAGTTGCAGCTATAAAGCTGGAAGAACTGCACTGATTTTGCCCTTTTGAAAGTTTGCTTATCCAAATTGCCTCCCTCTCAGGACTTTTGACGCACTAAAGCAACAAAACCACAAGAGGCCCTGAAAGCACTTAACATGCCAGATTCTGACAGGGGCTTTCACAGGAAGCACGCTTGCCTACAGATACACCCCAGCCAGCCACAGTTCTGTGGTTTTTTAGCTGCATCTACACCTGACCTTAAACAGAACAAAACAGGGTTGTCCGACAAAAATCATGTTGATCCTGCCTCCCTGTCCTTTTCCAGTATGTGGTGCTCTGGTACAGTTTTAAGTTGGGTATATCCTTGTGTTGGTTCCATTTCATCGTGAAAAATGGAAACAGATCCTTTCTTTCCTTCCCCTCTCTTCTGGGTCGCAGGGAGAGTAAGCCTCAGCACAGAGTTTCTCTGCTCAAGATTCATAGGCCCAATGTTGCAGCTGATGCTGTGGCCCCAAGAGCTCTGCTTCTGCTCCTGCACAGGATGCTGCAGCTGGCTGCTGGCTCTCTGCCCCCTTCCTTCCTGTACCAACACATGCGTGTCCACACCTGGGTCAGTGTGCATTTCTAACCCTTGCACTTCTGCTTCCTGGAGAAGGCCAGAACCCCCCTCCCCGTTTTGCTTTGGGACAATTGAAATGTGAAGCCTGTGGTCTGGAATGAGAGGTTCTACTTGTCAGAGCCATCACTGCATAAAACCTGGGGTGCTTTTCCCTTTGCTTAACCCAGGAGTCCTTTCTGCCTCCCTGTTTGAAGTCTGCTGCTTGTCTCTGCAGTGGTGCATGCAGCTTCAAATTCAAAGGAACATTTTCAGGATAGAGAGCACTGGGAATATTTTAAGATTTCCTTATATCTCCCCTGTCCCATTCACTGCCACATGCTCCAATGTGGCATATGCTTTGCAAAACCCCACGTAAGGAGTATTTGTGTTCTGAAGCCAATGTGTTAAGATTTCAGATTAAGAAATGTGTTTCAGATTAAGAAATTCATCAACGTTTCAGGGTTTTTAAGAAGGAAAAATTAAAAGTTGTGTCTTTAAGCTGGATTAGGTCCTCAGCGTGTTTCAAGGTGTGCAGTCCGAGCTGATCTGAACTAAACTAATACAGTCCACTAACACTTCACTTCCACCTCTATTTCCTGCCCCTCTCTTTCATCTAATTAAATAGGGAGCCCTTTCTGCTAATTAAAAAATTTCTGTGCAGAAAAAAACATGGTGTGCTGTTGAAGAGGGAGGTAATGTAAGTTTTGTGTTGGCTTAGCTTTTCCAATCAGATCATTGTTTTATGTAGGGGAACTTGCTGTGATGTAGAACAGTTTTTGCAGGATTGGGTCCACTCTGGGGAAGCTTAGTTTAGCAGTGTCCCATCCTTTGTTTGTTTTCCCTAAGCTCCCTAATTAAACAGTGTAACATACCTTGCAGTGCTGCCCTCAGTCTTGATATTGCAGGGGTGAGGTACAATGAGTTACTTTGCCATTTGTATTTGCAAACTTTACCGTTTTGAGACCTTGACTTCAGGTTTTGTAACCACTAAGAAAATTCCCTATTTCTGTGCTACTCAGTTTAGGTTGTTTGCTTGTCTTTCGCACGAAATTAGGTGATCAAAACTACACTCTGCTTGGCAAAGGCAGAATCCACAACTGATCCTCTTCTATGCGTGTGAATGCCAGACTTCTCATTCTCTGTGGTTTATCTTTAAATTTTACTACTTCTTTGGAGGTGTGATCCTTCTCAGTCCCATTCCTCATCTGCCAAATGTTCAGTGGATGCATTAACATGCCCTTAGGTTCCAAACTGAATAATGCAACTTCTTAGTGGAGCTGATTGTGTTGTCACGTTGCCCATGTAGTGCCAGAGCAAGCACCTATCTCCCTCAAAGGCCTGGCAAACTTTACAGGAAAAGGTTTAAGTGAGAAGTTCTTTCTCTTCTGCTGTAGGTGACGCAGGTCAGATGTTATTACGGAAGGAAAGTGCCTGATTTTTTGCCTCTTCTGGTCTCATTTAATCTCAAGGAAGATGAAAACTTGGGATGGGGATGATAGGGAAGGTAAAACAGAGGATGGGAGGAGTTCCAGTTCATTTGGTGGTTGCGTAGTATAAATGGTGTCACTTTTAGTGCGCTCAGAGCAGGCTGTTGTGCTAACCTGCTTTTATGTCATCATCATAACTAACTCCTGTCCGTGGTAAATTAGTCATTTATATGCCCAAAGCGAGTGGCAGATGCTGTACTTATTTTTCCTTCGTCCACCTAAAACTATCTAATTATTCCTGTTGTTTTCTTTTAATGTAGGAAATGAAGACACAAACAGCACTACACCCTTCACTCCGATTCCAGGCAATAGGTCGCCAGGTAACACTTTTGGCATTTCTGTTGCTGTTCCTCAGTATCATCGAGAAAAGCTGTATGTATTATTGTATGCCTTAAACTATCTTGTAATAATTTGCCCTTTATTTTATTTTCTTGGATTGTGAGCAGCTGTAGGGCAGGAGGGAGGTACTCTGTCACATCTATTCTGGGACAACTGAAGATTTTTAAGGGGAAGAGTAGAACACACATCAATTCTCATATCCTTGGGTACACCAGAGCAACAGTGAGAGGAGAAATAAAATGGGAAAATATTGTGTATAGAACTAGAAACACCTAGCAACATCAATTTACAGTTAAAAGGAGAACCAAGAAGTCTGCTAGATTAGAATTCAATGATCTTCAGATAAAGGCAAGGCATTTTTTCATTTGAGTTATTTTTGCCCTGTACTACTTCTCTCATCTCATTTGCTGTTGGCTGACAATACTCTGCTCATTGACTCACTCTCTCTTGTGTTAATTGCAATACTGACGCACACCCAAATTCCAGGTAGTTGTTGTGGCTTCTTTGTACCTGTATGAACACGCAGTCCACATCCAGAGCTGTCCCAGGGCTGCAGAAGTAAGCACTTCGAACCTGGGGGAAACACAGAGATATGTTCTGGTTACAGTATTGGGTCTATGTGGAAAAGATTTAACCCCTGGCATATCCACGGCTTATGCTGGGATAAAAGTCAACATATCCAAGAAAGAATGTGTTTGTAATTGTACAATCACAGACCCTTTCTCAAAGGCAATTAAATCTTCAACTTAATGAAGATAAACCCAGTTATGTCAGCATAAGGGTTGAGTGTGCAGTACACAGTGTGGGGGGCTACTTGGCTGTGATTATACCAAAGAAAGAGCAAAGTAATTCCCTCTGTAATTGCCCCACCCTCCCCGCCCCCATCCTCCCATTATTTGGTAGGTGGTATGAAGATGTAAATTTGTTGCATTTGTTCTTAACCTGAGCTCACTCATAACATGTATGCAATTGCAAGGAGTTACAGACTAAACTATTCCAGTGGTAAGAACAGGAAATCCATTCAAAGGAAATACGTGTAGGTCTGCTTCTTGACTACAGTAGCTGTGTTGCTCTCCTCTTAAATCTCTGAGGTTATGTGCTTTGTTTTTCAGCCATGCTGAACAGCAGCAGAGCTGCTGCAAGGCACATAACCCTGCCAGTGTGGGAGTGTGCTGTAAAAGATCACTTACTTCAGAGAAAAGAATGGTCAGAGAATGGGCATTCGCAACAGTGCAGAATGAAGGGAGAAAAATATGGGTAGTGCCACTCCCAGGAACAGCCCAGTAGATCTTTGCCAGGAGGAAGAGATACTTAATCTATGAGCAATATAGAAGAGGGATGCAGCAATGAGGACAGAAGTGAGAGTGGGAGAGTGCCTGAGAAACCTAGAAGTAACATGAGGAGGAAGGAGGGCCGAGAAAAAGAGAACTGGAAAAGTAGAAGTGAAACAAAGGAGAGAAAGACAAAACCACTAAGACTGGTTTACATTTTATGTCTGGAAACAGGTACATTCTTAGGACCCTTTTTGTGTATAGAACGTAAGTATGCAGTAACATGTTTCACAGAGTATCTGTATGCCTCTGCTTGACTGCAGTATATTTCCAGCATCATCCCAGTTTGCAACAGAGATGCAACAAAATGAAAGAAAAGATCGAGGGACAGAAAATGGAACTGAAATAGAGGAATAAACACTACTGTATCACCCCCTCCCCACAGTGCATAAGTATGTTAAGAAAGTTAGTGACAGTATGGCAGTTTACAGCAAATGGAATAAAACATGACATAGAAGTGGAAGAGAACAAGGAGAGGACGTGTAAAGAATCAGATGCAGACCATTTGGGCACTGCTGTGCATACAGTGTTAACTATGTTCTTAATGCACTGAGATCTGGAAACATTTTGCACAGGGATAAAAACCATGTGCTTCGGGATGGGCTGCTCTCTGCTGTATTCCCAAATGTAGTTTCCAGACACACATACCCTGAGGAAAGTGTTGTGTTGTGGATACTTTAATTATAGTACGTTAGAATTAAATGAATAATATTGATTTTCTTGTTTTGTTTTGGTTTTTTCCCATGAAGACAATAGCAGTTCATCCATTGTCACTGCATCATCCACACGATCTACAGCAACATCTACAGGAGGTATGTATCTGTTCACCTGTCCATTAGTGTGAACCCAGAAGTTAGCTCCAAACCTAACCCTGATCATACCAAATTCTAAAGAACAGGCCATCAAAAGTGGGTATTTGAGAGAGGTGATAGATTTTAGGGCTGGGAAGCAACATGTAAAACAACTCTGAAAAGAAACTATATTGTTTTTCAAATTTAGTTACTATACTTCATCAGTAATTACATTTGTGATGCCATTTAAACACAGGAATCAAAATTTAACTTCAAGGAAGAACTTTGGGAAGTCAGGGTTTTTTCATGTTCTTTCTTCATCTTCATCTTAAGCAAACTTCTTCCATTTTTATGAAGTAAAGATGAATAGGTTATTGTGCAAACAGTGCATATCTGATTAATGGTATTTCACAAAAACAGATTTAGGGTATAACAAAATCCTGGGAGCTTGAATTTCAAGAATAGAACTCCATTTCCTTTTATGTAAGACTCATAGAATCACAGGATCCTCAAGGTTGGAGGAGACCTTCAAGATCATCTGTCCAACCGTCATTGTAGCAGCACCATAATCACCCCTAAACCATATCCCCAGGTGCCACATCCAGCCTCCTCTTGGACACTTCCAGAGATGGTGACTCCACCACTTCCCTGGGCAACTTACTCCAATGCCTGACCACTCTTTCAGTGGACTTTTTTCCCCTAATATCTCCTGGCACAACTTGAGGCCATTTCCTCTTGTCCTTTCATTTGACCCATGGCAGAAGAGACTGGCCCCCACCTTACTACAACCTCATGGCACTTAATACCATAGAAAATAACCCCTAGAGAGCTCATAGGACAAAATAGTGCCATTTAAGGCAGTATCAATCAAGTGGAACAATTTGTCATAGGTACTTTTGCATTGTTCTGGCACTACCATATTTCCTTCACAACCTGGCAGAGGAAGTGTAAGTAAGAATTATTTCCCAAGGCAGCAGTGTTGCATTCATGATGCTCCAACATGAGCAACATGTTAATAAAACACACCTTTGTAGAAAGAAGAAAAGCTGTATTGGATCAACTACTAGAGTTTGAAAACAATTACTTAACCTGGGACACAAACAGTTCATCCACTTACATTTGCAGTGTTCCAGCTGTTGGCTATGTCAATATGAGATTATTATAAAAGGGAGTTAAAATTTCATCTCTGAAAGAACTTGCACAGGCAGATTTCACTGCATTAGTAAGGACTGGATAAGAGCTAATGTCATGCAGTTGTTCAGGCTGTGATGCACGGATAGAATATTGCATCTGAGAGAAGCTAGTTCTAGAAACTGAGTCCCCTTTGTGCTAAGAGCCATGTGAAAGCAGGGCAGGAATGTTGTGTCTACTTAAGATGCTTTGTGTATTTGCGGAGTTCTATGCTGATCATAAAGTCCCACTTACATAATTTCATTTCCAGTACAGCTCTTATATTCTGTCTCTGTAAGTTCCAGATAAGCTCTGAACTACCACACTCAGAAGTTGCTTGCTTTTTTTATTTAAGTGTAAAATGCTCGCTAGGAGGAAAAAAAACAAAAACACCAACAAAAACCTTTGCAAAGACCTTTTGATAGCAAGGAAGTGGTGCAGTGTCTCATTCCATTGCCTGCTGTAGCAGTTCAAGCATGTCTCACTTGGAAAGTCCAGAGGTTTCTGTGATCTCCTTGTTGCCTTGTTCCCCTAAGCATGTAAAGCCATTGTTAACCACAGTGTTTCACCCACCCTGTCCTCCTTCTGACTTCTGCTCCAGCCCTTGTAGGTTTCTTGGAAAGGTCTGAGTTTTACTAGTTTTGGATAATAACAGTAAAAAGAGGCCTGAGCCCTTTACTGTTAGGCACAGTATAAACCTAACAGATAACTGTGCCTTACTTCGCAAGGTTTGGTGATTCCCATCCTTCTTTCTTTTTTCCCCTTAGAAACGTCATAGATTTTAATACAGTGTTCATGGATTTTGATTAACTGTCTCAACCTCTTCAGAATAAAGACTACTGGGTATACGTACTTAATTCTACTAAAAGTCTCTGCCATTATTTTTTGGCGGGGGAGGGAAGGGGAGAGGAAGGAAACCTTTTGTGAAGGAAGCAAGAGTCTGTTTCATTCAATCATTTTCCATGCAAAGAAAAGTATTTATTTTGGGAAAAGCATTCCGTAATAGTTTTGCATGTTAGCAAAGTGCTTATGGATTTTGAGTTTTGTGCTCATTCTTGTTGAGTTAAAACACTAAGGGAGTAGTAGCACATGCTACTAAGAATTCTTACCTGTATGCTGTTTTTTTTTTTTAATTGATGGATATGGCATAGCTATTTAATGCTTAAACACAGGTAGCCAACTATGTAAAATACTTGTCTCTTTTAAAAACAAAGCATCATAAACCTGAACTATATTACTGGCATGTATCCTTTTTAAATCAAAAAAATTAACTCAGGCAGTCAGGGTTTTAGTGTAGTGTTTAGTCTTAGTGTAGTGTTTGATGAAGCCCAGCTGGTCTTTTGGGGGGAAATTAATTAGGGAAATAAAAGATAAAAGGACAGATATTGCTAGCAAATATTCTTTCATCTTCACTCTGTTTGTAAAATAGTACGGGTAAGATTTTTCAAAGATGGAGAAGAACAGATTCGTGCCTTTTTCATGTCAGCTTCCCAAATTGCTCAGCTGCCTCAGCCTCCTGCTGATGTTTAGAAATGACTGATACATCATGAGAAATAGGTCTAGAGATTAGACAGAATTTACTGTTACGGTTACGTCACCAAGGGCTGTATTCTTGATTAAGTAAAAAAAAAAAAAAGGATTGCTACTAGAAAAGAGAGGGAGAAAAGTCATGTGCAAATGTGCTGAAATTCCTCATAGATACTTGGATTTTTTTTGGTCATGCCTCAGGTTTTCTGTAGGGTAATTTAATACCCATTGAATAAGTACCAGCTTTGTGTGACATCATTTTATAATGTTACACATCTAACAATTAGCCATTGTATTGCTCAGAAACAGAAGGCTCTCTGACACTCAGAAATCCTGTCTCATAAACAACCCACAGAAAAGTGCTTGACACTTGCATCCAGATTTGTCCTTCTTTGGTATCACTTATATTAGGAGTGTAGCTACCAGCTGTGGTTTCATGTCATGTAACTGTAGATAATTTCTATGTAGACATTTCCTTGCTTGCTTCCTGCAACGAGGAACTGTTTGATATTTATGGATCATTGTGCCTTTGGGGAGTTTTACCTGTTAGTATTAAAATGTGCCCTGAATTTTATCTGATGTATTTTACGCATGCTTCATAGAGGAACTGAATTTTCGTAATTGTAACAAGGTAAGCAAATGAATATAGTGTTCCAATTGTTCCATGTCAATGAATGCTCATTTCAAAGGGTTTCCTGGGTTTATGGCACAATACAGTTATAACATTAAAGAACAGGAAAAAAAATAGCATTTACAAAGGAGACTTTATTTTGCTGTTTCAATAGTTTTAACTCAGAAGTGTTGTAGGCTAGTTCCTTTCTGCGTGTTATACTGTTGAGCCTTTTGAAGTTTTTGATGCTCAGACCAGTACTAGAAGCTCTGATACTTAAATCTTAGACACAGTTCTGTATGTAGTTCCTCATGTTTTACACAACACAAGAGTACTATTCTACAGAAGCATTTTAGATGCTGTATTAAAAAAAGCAGAAATTGGATATCAAGGTTACTCTGCAATTGAGATGAAACTATCTATTCTTCAGTTATTCTAATTTTAGACAATTTCAAGAAAACATGGATATAATTAGATACTTGAATTTTCATATTGAAAAGCTTTTGTGGTGTTTAAAATGAGCCCAGCTTGTGAGGATGTGGAGATAATACAGAAGTAGATAGCTGCAAAGGAGCTGTTTCTCTCTAGAATTCTTTCATACTTAAAAGCTATTTGCATCCTACTGTCTGCTTAGAGAAATGTTAGTTGCATAACAGACTCATGTTTCTTGTTAGTTCCTTCTTAGAAAAATAAGTAATTGTTTTACAATCATTCTATCTGGCTGCCTTCCATGAAGGTTCTAAGGATTTTGCTGTTAATATCAATTTCTATTATTCTTGAGTTTTGTATTGTGTTATTTTTATTCTGAACAGTTCATTAGTGTTTTCTGAGGAGGGAAGGGGAAGTGTTAGGTATAAGTAAAATAAAAGACACTACATGTCATTGAAACTTGTGAAACAGCATTCCAGTCTTTGTTTCAGCCTTGGCAAGACAGCTCACTACTAAATAAATTGCTTAAGCCAGTACATTTACTTCAGTTGAACTTTTATCATTTGTGGAAAGCAGCTAGAACCTTAAGTTTCACATAAATACAGAATTCTCTGTGGCAAGTTTTAAAGTATATGGAACCCTAGTAATGCTAATGTTTCATTCAAAAGCAAATGAAGGATTAAATCATTACTAAAATTGGGGGGGGAAAGGGGGGGCGGCCGGGGGCATTTTCATGCAAAATCTGTTCTTATCAGAAGATCGTTGTTGTCAGAAAAAGCAGGTCCTTCACATAGAAAGTAACTCATAATCCAGAATTTTATTGCATTTTAACGTGTCTTAAGTTAGGCATAATTCTATGGAATTGGGTAGTGTTATCCAAGGAAAAAAAAAAGCTGACTTTTCTGAAAGTTATCATATATTATCCAGGTTTTCTTTCTAGCCTTTCCTTTAAAGAATTCTTGTCTTTGAGGCCCAGAAATCAGAAGTTAGGTCTTCCTAAAGGCAAGTCTGTATATCATGCAGTGGCATTTTCATTGTCATTCTTTTGTTCTATTTGGGCATGATAAATGCTGTCTCACTCAATGAGTGTGCAGTTGATTATTTTTATGAACTTTTCTGTGTGGTATCACAAAAATTTCCCAGGTATATCCTCCACCACTACTCACCTGAGCAGTACCAGTCAGCCCAACAGCACCACCATGTCTGTGATCCTGACGACTCAGCCCGCCAAAACCAGCCAGACAGTCACACCCACCACAGCTTCACCAGTCACATGGCCACAAGCCAATATTACAGTGGTGACCACCTCTAAGACTTCTTCCACTTCTGTAACAGGTGAGTTCACAGTTCAGAAAGCTCATAAAGGCTTGGATGCACGTTCACATGGGTTGTAGAACAGTTAGTTTTACAGTAGCGTAACAAAAAGAAGAAAGAAGATATTTGCATGCTGAAAAATAAGATTAAAGTGGGGTCTCATTACTAAGCTGGCTACAGTAATGTTGTTCTGAGGACTCTGCTTACTTAAATAAGGACTTACTTAACCTGAGACACCTGACAGATTTAGGGGGAAAAAAAAAGTGCAAGTGGTCTGTTCCAGCAGCCACCAGCAAGGAGATAAGCAATATAAAGGAGAAAGCCTTGATTTTGAATATTTTGAATACAACTTCTGTGTTTGTTCAGCTCTCCCTTCTGCAGTTTATTTGAAGTCATCTCTAAAACTTCCTTTTTCACAGCTGACCTGTATCTCTAAATATGTCACTGGCTTGGTAAAAAGACTTGAGTTCTGTTAGCAATGTAATGAATTTCACCCTAACAGGGAATAGAGCATGACTGTGCATGAGTCACCCCTATGTTAAAGTTGTCAAATACAGTTTAACTGTACCCATTAATACAAAAACATTGAGTGCAGAATTCAGTATTTCCTTGCAACTGGCTGTGTTGCCATCACTTCATGCTTGCACTTCGAAACACATCAGGAGTGCTCACATATAAGTGAAGCATCATTGGGTAGGTGAAGCTGTCACCAGCAGAACTTGTAGTTGATCATGTAACACTCTGTATGTAGCAAGTACAAATAGAACTGGGCACAGACTGGGTCTTTAGGTGGGAGTTTGTCGCAGATGTAACCAGTTCTAGCAGCAGAACAGCTGTGCCTTATCTGAGGTCATGTTGTCTGTGTCAATGTTTGTGTTGGGCTGCAGAGCTGATCTCACTTGGGACAGTGAGGGTACAATTCCATGAGACAAGGTAAAGCAATCCCAAACAGCTCATTGCCACCAAGTGTTCTGCTTCCACCATGGAACTGTACTGACTGACTTGGTGGCTGTTGCACCCCTCTTGCAGGCTGACTCAGAATGCTCATCTGATTAAAAGCAACTTCCTTTTATGCTTGGGTTAATTTCAGGCCACATTAGTGGGTTAAATTGGCTCATGGAGGGTATGAAAAACACTAGTAATGGCCTATGAAGGGCAGGAACTCCATGTGTAGAAGGAGGGGAGAGCAGGGGAGAGAAAAGGCGGGGGGAAAAAGGAGGTGGAGAGGAGAAGGAGCAGTCAGTTTTTCAGAGACAGCAGCAGTTGGATCAGCTGTGCCCATGTCTCCAGAATATGGCACTTAAGAGCTCTAGGTTTCAGCATGCTTGGCTTGTACCTTGTCAGTTAATCTTTGTTAACTTTGTCTAATTGGGCTTTTGGGTAATACGTCAGTGGGGAGGGCAGGATGTAGAGGAGTCCCTCAAAACACAATTTTGCAAGCCTTGTAAAATGTGCCTTTTGTTTTCTTCTTTTCAGCCACATCAAAATCAGAGGTTGTCGTAGCCAAAACCTCCAGATTTGATGTGGGCAGTTTTGTAGGTGGCATTGTGCTGACTCTTGGAGTCCTTGTCATTCTCTACATTGGATGCAAAACTTACCACTCTAGAAGAGGCATTCAGTACAGAACCATGTAAGTTCCCAAGGGATTGTCCCTTGGACATTGATTACTTTCTTGAGGGGAACAAGGAGAAACAAATGGCCAGAATGAACTCTGATACATTTGTTTAATGTACGTTATATTAATATCGTTAAGAGATTTAATTCTGATGTTTTGTCTTTCACCACTTCTGGCTTTCCTTGTTAGTATTATGCCTCTCTTCTGTGCATTTTTTTTCTATGATCTATTACATAAAATAACTGTTTTTTTTAAAAGGATCCTTGTCTTTTAGCTAGTCCATGAATACTTAACATTTCACTGAAACTTTTTCTGCAGTTTGCAAGACTCCTCCTTTCTCGTAGACTCTGTTTGTCTATTCATTCTGTGGTGTTTTCCTCCCCCTTGCCATTAATTTATAGTGAATTCTAATCAAAATTGTACCGTCTCACTTGCTATTTAAACTCAGCTCTACTCAGTTTTCTACCAGGCTTCAGGACTCGCCCACATGTAGTTTGAGAACCAGGTTGCTTTTCTTTTCCTCTTCAGTATCATCCCTCTCAGTCAAGAAGCTTGTTTTAAGTGAGGTGATGTCATTAGACCTGTTGCAATACTGGTGTTCAGGCTCTGTTCTCTCTCCATCTTGATTCCTGCTTACTGGTCACAGAATTAAACCAGTCCCTGCTGCACGTTTACCCACAGTGATGTTTGTGAATGGGTGTTGTAAAATTCACATCAACAGTATCTTCAAAACAAGGGGAACCTGCTGCTGAGCTTGTTCAGTGGCTTTGATGAACTGTTACTATTGGTTATAGGTAAGACAGATAGGATAAACAGGCCTGAGCAACAGCTGATGTAAGAACCCATGAATGGAATGTGAAAGAGAAGATGTGAATGAAGCCAGTGAAGCTGGAGGAGTGTTGATAAGACGAAACTGTTCACCTAACTTCGGGCTTGGCTCAGAGAGGACTGTAACTCCCAGATCAATATGCCCTTACCCCTTCCTAGCAAGGCAGTCTCTGCTCACAAAATAATCTTCTCAGCAGCAGCTGGGTGGCTCTTTCTCATGTTGACTGTTGCTTGTAGTGCAGAACATTAATTACTGTGTTTCTTCTACAGTGATGAACATGATGCCATCATTTAAAGAGACCTCAGTGAAGACAGTGTTGGAAACCCACCCTGTCACAGCTGTTGTAACTTCTGAAAGAGTTTCTTTTGTAAAGATGATCACAGTCTCTAAACCTGTCTTGGGTGTTATCCTGCAAAATGTTGAGAAGCTTTTTAAACATCCTGATTTTTTTACATTGGCTTTCATAAGAGGAACTCAGCACTTTGTAGAGACAGTATTTTCTTTTTCCAGTACTAATCACCAGATTTAAAGAAAATCACATATTGAGTCACTCTCTGAAATAGCTAATTACTAGGACAGGCAATTGCATCAATGCAATTCTAAGTAAGTGCAGGGTTTTTTTTCGAAAGTTTTGTATTAAATTGTATTTATTTTGATGTGAACTTTAGTTTAGAAATTTTGAATTTTGAACAACTCAGTTAATTTTTAATAGGCTATAAAGGAGGTATGGTTAGATAACTGTATAGAAGGTGATAATGAGTACTTTAAATGTCAGTCATTAGCTCGCCAGTGACCTGCAGACACTTTCTTTAATAGATTGTATGAAGAAAGCAGCTGCAGGAAACATGGAGAGAATGGAGATACCCATCCATAACCCTTTTCTCTAAAAACTTCTTTTTTTCTAGCATGTGCTAATGAAGCTTGTGCAATTGAAGATTTAATGAAAATAGTAAAAAGTAATTTTGCCATCGTAAATATAAAAAAAATCTAAAATTGGCTTTTAAGTTGAAGGTAGCAATAACTTGGCTCTTGGTTTTTACTATTACAAAGCTGTCTGCAGTGTTTTAGCAGCATTTGATAATCATTCAAAGTTATATAGAGAAGGGAAAACCTATAAGACAGCATTTTAGAAGACTATAAACTGTATTTTTACAGTTGTTTTCAGAACTTGGTCCTGCTGCACAGATGTACAGAGGTCTGGTCAAAAGCCCAGCTGAAGGCACTGGGGCATCCCTGAGCAGACCTTCAGCTGCAGGCCCAAATGCTCTGGGGGTGCTGTGCAGGGTGGCTGGTGCTGCTTCCATGTCACTGCTGCAGGCACACTCAGGTCAATCTGCTGGCTTCGTAGATGGGCTCCTGACTTACTCCGCTGTAAGGAAAACTAAACAAGGATCAGGAAACACAGGCCTGCATCTCTTTAAGTCACTGAATGACTGTTTAGTCTTGCTCAGGCTTCACTTGTAGACCCGTCCCCCAAGAGGGTTGGTGTGGTGGGGTTTGACTGTCCTGGTTACTGCTGGCCCCAGTCCCTCATGCTGGGCACAGAGGAGATGGTGACAGGTGAGGACGGTCACAGTGGGAAATGCACATAGGTCTGTTGGGGACTGGGGAACAACTCATCAGGGAAAATGTAACTACTCTGGAACAGACTATTTTGTTAAGCAATAGTTTATTCTGACATGCAGTGTTAAAGTGGCCATATGGGGGTTTTTTCCTTTTTTACATGGAGTAGTAAAACTGTTGTTTGCAAGGCACAGCCGACTCCAGCAAACCGTGGCTATTGAGTCATCTTGCTAGTGCCAGCTACTCACCTGAAAAAGGGGTAACAGAGCTGTTTCATTTTTTTACTGTGTTTGAGGGTCAGGGGGAGAGTGATTTGAAGTAACTTTTGTAATTTTTTTTTTAATTGTATCGTTTGGTGGAATATTACTGGATTTGACTTGAAGAGTTATGGAAACAATTCTTTCATAGAACTGTAATTCCTTACTTTGTAGAAATTAAGATAATTAAGTGCAACTCAATTACTGGGATAGTCTCACCTCTACTGTACAGACAAATAAAATTAAATCTTTGGAGTTACTACATCAATTTCAGTTGAATTTTTGTTACCTGGTTTTGTAATTCTACAGTCATAACCATTGGATAAGAAGTGTTCACTATATGTATTTTCAAATGCTAGAATACCAGACCTAGTTCATTTTTACCCAGTTTAATAATTTCTAATTTATTCTGTAATCTCACTACTACAGTAAAGCAAAAGTATGTGCTTAAGACTTCAGAAGTGTAAGTGCAAACATAAAACCTGACCTTTCAGGTGTTTGGAATCTAGACAAAGGCTAGTGCAGTTGATAAATTTTACCTTAATCTTTGCTTTCCAACAGTTAGTGAAACCCCAGCTCTGTTACTCATGTATAAGGGGAGCTGGTGCTGCGGTCATTCAGCCCTTCCTTAACTGAGTTTACTAATACTGTAAAGATGATTCCATTGTTTCTAGTCCATCCCCTCACAGGACTGTGTGTCGGTTCTCTTTCAGTGCTGGTGGCCGAGCACTGCCGTTCCCAGTTCTGTCTGTCCTGGGAGCCCCTCTGGTGACACATCAAGGAACTGCAGTTGCAGGGTCACGTTTTAAGCCCATCACCAGCATTCAATTCATTATTACAGCTCTTTCACACAACCCCTAAGCTAACCTTTAATCCTTCATATTCGTGGTTTTGTGTTTCATGTTAAAGTGTTCTTCATTTAATACTACAGGCTGGGGGAGTCAGTCACTGACTACAGAACACGGCCACCTTAGGTCAGCTATCATAAATGTTACTTTAGCCCTTCAAACACATCAAGATCAACCTTGGAGTCACCTCGGGGCTGCAGCATTCTGCCTTCATCCCACAGGTCTTTCCTTTTTATGCAACTCTCCTTTAGCCTGTATTCCAGTACCAAATCATAGCACTTCCAGTTTAATTGGTTTGATGGGGCTTTGCATCAAAGGCTTCAAAGCAATCTGGAAATGTTGCAGTGCTATATTTGTGTTTTTATTAAAAAAAAACAACCAAATGTTAAAGCAAGATCATGTTGCTGTGATAATACTCAGTAAGTTGAACTATTATCTATGATCCTTTTGTAAATATTTTGTACCTTTCTTCTTTGTTCAGAGCTCTTACATACTCATGCCACTCTATTTTTGCCCTGAAAAGTTAACAGAGCATTCTTAACATGCTTTATTGAAAAACATGTAAGCAACAACATGACAGTATTGCCAAAAGCGAAGTGGAAGGGCATCAGAGACTGGAAGTGGCCTAGATAACTCAAGAGGTTAAGAATTTAGCTGTGATATGGAAGCAGAGGGAATGAGAATGGACATGTGGAGAAAGTAAACACATTATCTAGGCAACACTGAAGAAGTCCCAATTGGTGGTCCTCACAGCTGGGAGGGAAAAATTGAAAACATTATTTCAAAAAATGTTTGTGCTCCAGCCGGGAATACTGCTGTGCTCCAAACACAGGATGTATGCAATACCCCAGACTCTCATGCTTGAAGGGTCCCATGGCAGCAGCGAGGAAGCTGGGCTGGAGCATCAGTAAGCACTGTGATCACATGTTCCATTAGAAACAGAAATGCAGAGCTGGTGATTTAGTATTGTCTCAGGAAGTTGACTCTGTGCAGCAGTAACCTCTGGAGCAGGAGTGACAACAGTTACCCTTGAAGCAGTTCAACAGAATAGAGAGCACCTTCCATGTCCAGAATACATCTCCTGCCTAAATTCACATACCTGAGGTGGCATATTCAGAAAACTGAATTTGCAAGTTCAGTCCATCTGCAGCATTAAACATGACACTGCACACTGCAGGCCCACTAGGCTACAACTGTCACAACGCAGAATTAAAGGCTGGTGAACACACTATTTACAATTTTCATGTGCCTCTCTTCCAGTGTCCTGTGAGGGATATAGCAAAGAATCAAGTTCTGAAAGCATGGTGCTATGGAGATACTACACAACCACTAACTCTCAGACACAAAAAGCAGCAATAAAAAGATTTTTCTTCTGTATCAGGCTAATGGGGTTCCTTGGTATTTCCTACATGGCAATTTATTTTGGCATGTAAAAGCAGTGCTCTCTTATGACTGGTGGCAGTCTGATCACTTGTGGGCACTAGAACTACATGATGTCTTCAATTTGAAGAACACTGGGATTCCTGGTCAGTGCTCAAAAGTGAACAGAAGAGAGAGATGTGCATTCAGTCAAAAAAACTACTCAGAAAAGAAAAAATTCAGGAAACTGCTAATTAGAGTGAAGCTGCATGGTAGTGGCTTCACAAAATACACAGCTGCTACTTATGAAGCCTCTGTATCTTGCAGTATCTCACACTAGTATCAGAAACCACAACTGTTGCAGGTTAGATCCATTACAGATGTGATAAACTTGACTCCAGCAAAGAAATGACTCATTTACAGCAGCTGGGAATACTGCCTTCTATCTGCATCCCAGGGCAAGTCTGACCACTGAACTCCAGTGATACCCAAGCTCACATCCTTGAAGCCTTGCAACCACACACTGTCAGCTCATGGCAAGCCATGGGCCCGGAACACTGATGTCCAAGGACTTGAGCTGCTCAGTCAGCAGAGCTGCACAGGATGCTGGGGGCAGGGGGGCTGTTTAGTCTTGTTTAACCTGGTCAAAGCTTTGGAAAATGCTTTCAAAGAAGGAAGTGGATGCAGAATGAAGCATGGGCATGGTCAGCTGGTTCTCAAGTGACAGAAGTCACTTGATCCTCTCCCAATGAAACACTAAACAGACTGTTCTCCATGGTTTAACCTTTTGTCAGGGTTGTTTGCAATGTGCTACAGACAAACTTGACTAGAGCTTTCTTGGAGTAGTACTGAGGAGAGCCTAAGTGCTCACATGCACAGCATTATCAGTCAGGGCACCCAGTCATTATAGCAGGGCGTAGCAGAAAGTCATAACCTACATCAGCCTTCCTGCCAAAACTAGGTCACAGAGTTTTACCCACTAGTTTCCAGATCAAGTTCTTCCACTTCTCAAAGCAGTTCAGGTGCCTCGTGCAGAAGAGCCCATGCTGGTTGAAGCTGCTGTTTGAAGAGATACTCAAAACACTCAGTGATGCGCTGACTGGTATGTTGCAGGTCCTGAGGGAGATACACACAGACATCACAAATGACACTGAACACTTTTCAAAGCCCTGTATATCCTCTCATCTGATCCATACGTAGTTAACTGCAGTATCTGAAAAACTCTCACCCCATGCAGTTCTAAAGAAAATCTAAAGATCTTCTTCCCTGTTCAGAAACAAGGTGTCCCTGCTAGCAAGTCCTCATTCTTCAGCTGAGCCCGACCTCGCCAGCTCCCCCTGCAGGCTCATCTTAATCTGTAGAAAGTACACTTGCTTCTAATACTACTGATTTCTGGCCTGGAACAAATTGAACAAATTTAAAGTCCTGAGCTTTCTTACTTATGAAACTTTCACAGCCTTTGACAACTATTTAAGTTGTGACACAAGACAAAAGAGTTTTTAGAGACATTTCAAAACCAGAAAAGCAAAAGCACATTAATCAAAGCTGTTTAAAACTACATGCTATGTTTGAAATGTTTACATTTTTAATAACAAAAATAAAGGGAAGATATGTATATGTAATAAAGTTCGACAAAAGTCTGCATTTGAAAGAATTACAGCAAGCTGATCTACAGAATCCACGTCTGGACTGAAGACTGGGACATCCACACTCAGGTGATAAGTGTGAGCAACTGTGGACTGAAGATAACTGACTTTAAATTAGTCAAACTGACTCCACCACTGCAGCACCTGATGCCATTAACCTGGCAGTATTCTTCCACTGTCTGACATGGAATCCTTGCAAACTACCTATGAACACCTCTCCTTGTAGGTATTCACCATTCAAGTCTAGGGATAAAAAGCTGAAAAGGGTAAAAAATCAACCAAGTAAGGGAATAGGAGCTCCCAACCTATCAGCTTACAAAACAAGACCCAAGACTTCAAAGGCACCTGGGATATTGTATTATTGAACTGCACAATCCCTATAAAGTTCCAAATACAGAAAAGTAGCTTTTACATTTAATTCCTAGCACAAAGACTGTATAGCTACCTTCCGTCTCATCTTAAGGTCATGAGGACCAGGATTTCCATAATTTGAAAATCTATTCAGAAGGAAGTATCAGATGCTGTTTGAGGGGTTTGTTTTGGGTTTTGGGGGGTTTTGTTTGTTTTGGGTTTTGGGGGGCTACTATTTGTGTCATAATGATGATACACTCACCAAACAGTACAGAAGTTCTCTTCCCTGTTCAAAAAAGAAAGAAAGACAAATGGAATCAAGTTTTATTGTACTTTTGCAGGCAAACAACCCCAAACTTTTGTCAGGAAAAGACAGCATTCTAGTCACTGCAGTCTATGGAGAAAAGTCAACAATGGCAACAAAGTAAACAAGTCCAAGTTTGAAAAGTAGAAATATTTTAATTCAGTCTTCATAAAAACTATTAGTAATATATATTACACAAGTATCAAGACATGAAAAAACTTTATAAGCCCTGCTGTTCCCGCAACAGTTAGCCTCTTTTCTCCTTAAGTGGAGAAAAAAGCCAAAACAGAAGTAGCTGAAGTTAATTAACATTAATATTAATGTTAATAATATTTAACATTACTAATAACAGCAATCTTAGTATATTTCCTCACATCCACATGGAGGAAATTCATGAGAAGAGTTATGCCAAGCTCCACTTCAGGAACTTAAACAAAAACTTCCTTGAATAAAAGTGACACTAGTGAAACTACTTTCCCTACTCAGAAAGGAACACCACAAAAACCTCACCCTAGTATTGAGTTAGTTTTATGCACAGAGAGTCTTTGGCACTGAAGGCCTTCTATACGTGTGTCATAATGATGATACACTTTACTATCACAAAACTTTGTTAGGTAGTCGATTAATCCTCTTCTGCACCACAGTTTTCCTTTCTTAAGATACTGCTGGCTTAAGCTTCAGCAGTTGGAGGATGGCAGGAACAAAGACATTTTGCAAATTTCCCTCTTTACGAAAGAAATGTCCGGACTGTACCCTTTATTGTCCCCCTGCAAATAGGGCATTTCCTAAGGGATGGTGCACATTCTTTGCACACCACTAAGTGACCACATGGAATAAAAACAATAGAAACTTCTCTGTCCATGCAAACTTTACATGTTCTTTCCTCTTGCAATCTTCTTAATTGTTCTTCCATAGGTAAACCTGGAAAAAATAGTTAACTTTTTGTCAGCCTGAATATATGTGAATATATCACAATATATTTAGAGTGTAGCCATGCCCCTTTTCACCTTTTATTTCCCTATCTATTTTGACTAAATATAGACGGCAGTGAACATTTTCAGAGCTCAGAAAGTGGCATGCAAGGAACTAGTCTGCACTTTCCAGTTCTGTGAGACGATGGACAGCCCAGGGGTTGGGGGCCAACCAGTGTTCACGTTTTGGCAAATGCTGTACTTTTCTGGGTTGGATATCAGAAACACAGAACACAGCCTGACTGGTGGAAGTGAGCTATACATGCCTGTATACTTTTCTGCAGTCTAACAGATTAAACCACAGGACTAGAGCAAACTCAGTCTCATGTCTGACAAGTTTTTTATCTACACAGCTGTTGGTCAAGCTACATCTCAGGACATCTATAACCCACTCTGGAAAAGCAGAGATGATACCTGTTCTGAAATGCTAACCAACTATTCATTCTCCACTCTTTACCAAATGCCTGAATAAGAGCTTGCATCAGGATCAAGTCCAGCATGTGCTGCTTGAATTGTTGAGCTCCAGAAAGCTCAACATCCTATGATGTGCAAGAGCATGCGTAAGGCACAGGCTACAGCTTAGAGCTGATAGACTTGCTTCCAAGTATGCACATGCACTTAATTTTGGTTAACTTTTTCAGTCCACCTTACTAAAGCAGAATTAGAGAGAGGGTAAAGCACCAAACCTATTTCTTAACCAAAGTAATTTTCTTTTTTATGTTAGCTGTTTGTTCCACAATAGCCTTTAAGATAAGAAGGCAGAATTTAAGGTACCTGAAACATCTTCTGTGGGAACATACTTGATGGTCTTCTCCACTAGAATAAAAGAAAAAAAATCCTTATCATTTGACTAATCTATGTTCAAACAGCATCTGCTTGTTTCTTTTTCTTTAGATTGCTGTGAGAACGCTGGTTAGACTTCTATAAAAGGATATCCTTTGAAAACAAAAGGAAACCAGACAGACATACCAAATAAATCTTTGTAGAGCACAGGGTCACAATCTCGTAGACAGCTCCTGAAGATGCTGGCTGCTTCGTTTCCTTTCACTAAAATTGTATCTATCAGTTCCCTTGCCTGCAAGGCTGTCTGAGTCTTCTGCTTAATAACATCATGCTCAAGTTCTGTTATCACTTTAGCTGATAGTAAACTCCCAAGGATTGGGAGGACACATGTTAGACGTTGGAATAAAGCCATTCGATTCTTCCGGATTAAGGACAAATCATCTGGAAGGTAAGGGGGAATTAGATAAAAGAATGAAGAATACACTACTCCAAGTTGCACTTCTGTTTAACAATAATTGATACATTCTTTAAACTCTCCTTGAAGTGTTTGCTTATTACACATCATTAATAAAACCCTCAGCAAGTTTTAATGGTATTCACATAACAAACGGACTTAAGGAAACCACATACAAGCAGCTTCTGAGCCAAAGCCTGTTCAGTAAGGAAACATCCTGCTCTCATCTCGAGGTTAAATGATCAGAGAGGATCTTGTCTAACTCCACACTAGTGAGACTTACACTCTGTGGACAGCTGCAAAGATTGCACCTCTACATATGACCAATGCTAACTCATCAACATGCAAGAGGTTAACTTTTGTCAGTGGTAGACTGTAGATAAAAGAAAGCTCTTCTAAGAAGTGTCCAACACTTCATACAAGAAAATTAGAAGTACAGCACAACCAGACTCTGGAGACTTTTTTAATACTCTACCACAAACAAGAACAAAAAAATTTCCAGTAGGATTTAATGCTGAATCCATCTACGGTTTCTTGATAGAAATGCAATTAGGAAAGAAGCAGCCTTAATTCAATTTATAATTGAAGTAACTCATTATGCTTCACAGACTCAAAATGAGAAGGATTTCTCTTGGCTTCAAAACTTGGATGGCATTGAAGCAACAGGAAATGTTAAAGACACATCAAATAAACACTAAATTGATGACATACACGGGCTGAGTCAGACAGAAAAGCAGATCTTTGGCCATCTTAGAGAATCTGAATTTGTAGAAGTTTATGGCCCCCTCTAGGAGGTGGATATAGTGGCTTACGGATTTGAGCAGCTTAAAGAGCAGGAAAATTTGGATAAAAATTAGTAGAGTGCACCAAGTGCTTTATTAACAGTAATATAAAGGCACACAAATGAAAAAGAATGGCTTTGGAAAGAAGAAGTGATTCTGAACCCTTGGCCTCTGCTACGAACCATTCTCCTAAAAGGGAATGAAACAATTCTGAGACTGCTAGTTCCATACAGATATCCTGACAATGTTTTTAGAGAAGCTGCTCCTAACAGCAATTAAACAAAATCACTTAGTGCATAAAAACAAACATAAGAACTATACATATTACTAACCACTTCAGATTTCACTTTTACTCATGCCTGATGCCTACCTGATGCCACTTCTTCCAACTGTTTTTCTTTCTCTTCTTCAATCTTCTCATCTTCAGCAGTGAGCAGATCAGACACAAGATCATTAACAGTCTTGTAGTTTTCTCCAGTAGCCAAAATTTTGCTTTGCACTGTTTGCTTTATTAGCCTTCTACTGAATCCCATCTCCAAGGCAGCTTTAACCACAGGCGTGTTCATCATGATTGCATCTTCGGAATGGCTCTCTCCAGGTTCAAAACGAATAACTAATCAGAAAGGGAAATCCTCATGTATAACAGAAACAATAAAATACCCACACAACCCCAGAAGTCGGACACATCAACATTACCTACACACATGAATACAGAGCAGTAAAAAGTTTCAACTGTTTGAAGAGAATTTTTTTTAAAGTAGTTTTAAAAATGGAAGCCAGTCACTTAGTCATGGATTGAATCCAAGATAAACATCAATCCATGTCAGGCCTTTGTTAAAACCTAGGTTAATCCAGAGAAACCACTGAGAATTCCATTGTGTTTTAGCAGCTTTTTTTATACTTAGTTATTTCTAACTTCAGCCTTGAAACATATCCTGGGGGTGTGCCAGGGGTGGGGGAGGGAAGTCAGAGTTTATAGTACAAACAATTGCTCTATTCCAGCTCTTGATCAGTATTTTGCATTTTATTTAGTAAACATCAATAAAATTAAACAATTCCAGACTCATGGGATTCTGACTCATTGTCCTCAGTCAGCAGGGACTAAGACAGCATAAACTCCTCCCAGAGGGAGAGTGGGTTTTTCCATAACTAGAGTCCAGCCTAGAAAGACTTCACTGGATCAGCTTGTGCTACCTTCTTCCTTAATTGCTGCTGCTCAACTCAGAGCATTTACCTAGCTACGTGCCTAGAGAGGAAACTGCATAGCTGTAACACCCTCTAGTAACTGTTCCACCAAGCTCAACACTTGCTTTGCTGAACCCAACCCTGAAACAAGAAACCACAAAAACAGCAATCAAGCACTCAAACCCAAAAACATCAATATAAGCTGCTAGCATGAAAACAAGGAAAATGAAAAACAAGATCTCTTAGAGGTGTTTCCTTGGAGTTTGTCTACACAACATCAAAATGATTTAACTTTTAGGAAACAAATCTAAGAACTGGCTATCCAAAGCTAACTTGCTTAGTGATCATTAAGTGTGCAAAGTGCTGAGGAAGTTTAAAAACACACTTTAATACACATACTTGGAGGATCAAGGTTTTCATCTACAGGCGGATCAGAGGTTGACAGGAGCTGTGGAACACAAGAGAACTATGTCAGTATCAAAGTATTGCTCTTCCTCTATGTACCTTTCTAACACTTTGTTCATCACCAACCCTGCTAAGCTTTCTACCCACTAAATATTTCACCTCCAGTTACACAAGTCTGCAAATTTGTGCAACTATGAATACACATAAAGCTGGTGCTGACCACTTCCATGAAGAGGAGTTTGGCTACTCTTGCTGTAAGAATTACAAATAGAAGTAATTCACATTGTTCATGACTGATTTCTGAAATAATAATTACTGATCTGCACTATTCAGTGTATAATCAGAATTTCCCTCTGCTAACATAAAGGAGCTCACTGCCTCATAGGACTTTCCCTAAGTAATCTGTGGAGGTTAAACTCTACTAGTCCAAGACTAGCCATGGTTCAGCAGTAGGTTCTTTTATGTGCTCATGAATGGCATTTATGATGTTAGAAACCCAGGAGAAACATATGCAGAAATGAGGCAGAAGAATGGACTGAACTCAAAAAAAGAACACCGCACTGTTCAACAAGGGAAAACCAAAGTTACAGGACAGTAGAAGTTTACCTGTTCAAGGAGATGGGGGAATCTGGCCTGAATTTGACTTACAAACTCTCTTCCTTTTACACGAAGCAGATACTCACATCTGAAACATTGATAAAAGTGTATCAACTCATACTTTCTACTTGCCAAAGGGAAAAAAAAAAAACAAAGAAGAACAAACAAGTTTAAACCCAGCGTAACTTAAATACATTTCTCTTCCTTCAGAAGAGAAAGAATACTCTTAATTGGAAGCTTGGTGCAGCCTAGTGTCCAGTGACACCTAGATAAAGTTCTTCCATGACGTCCAGCTGTCAGTAGGCTTATGTATATAAATGCAGCAGCTTTACATTCTGCTACCACTGGCAATCAAAATGGCATGTCATGAGAAATGATACTGTGTCAGAATCACTACCATTTGGAGTGATAAACTGTTTCTATCTCACCATTCTTATCTTCTATTCAAATCATTCAAAAGGAAGAATCTAACAAAATTTAACACCATTATCAAAGCCAGATCTGCTTCACTAATATAGGTTTATCTCTTATGTACATTTACTGACAGGCTTAACACAGTAAGAAACAACAGTGACATTTAACCCTACAAATATCATTTAGTCCAGCAGTAGCTGATAAATTGCCCATGAAACCTTAGTTGGAGATCTATAATGAGAAGAACTATTATTAGCTTTCATGAAATTAAATGCAGCTATTTCTGTAATGGAGGTGGCAATTTCCACAGGCATAGATAGCAATTAGGTATGAAATTGCCATTTAATTATAGGTGACATTAAAAATCCATTTCTATCATTTTTCCAGTAGAGACATGCTGAAGAGCCACTGAAACTTTCTTCACAAGCCTTTCCACATGTAGGAAACTAAACCGCACAAGCAGAAAAACTGGTTCAAGAGCATTCAGCATGCACACAAAACTAGAACCAATGAGTTAAACATTCCTTCTACTTCATTTCTCAGCAGCCCTTGCTCTCCTCAGTCAGCTTCCTGACTGCTTCTCTCAGAGAGAAGAGTATGCTCATTAACAATGCAGTCTTGCTTGCTGTTAGTGATCTGGGGATGCACACAGCTTTTAATAATGAAGGGGAAAGCATTACATGCCATGGTAAATGAAGAAATGTTTTAATTATGCCCACCTACGCACTTCCGAGCTTGTAGACGTGCAAATGAAAGAGTGAATCTGTACATGAATAATGTTAAACAAAACTATTAAGTGCAGTACATATCTGCTGAAATGAGAACATTTAGGAATATGAACAAATTATGATAAATATTTTGCAAGTTACCTTGGAAACCACTTTGCATGCTCAATCCATGGATCATCTCCAGATTCCCAGCACCTTAACCCACCATCACAGCAAAAACACTTCACGTCATCATTGCGACCTTAGAAAAAAAGAACAAGGCAAAATATCTAGCAAATATTGACAAAACTTACTTGAAAGTAAATGTTGTCATAGCAGTATGAATAAAACCGGAGAAGTCTGGGTTTCTTACCTACATAGTAAAAGCCAGCATCTGCAAGCTGTTCAGGCTGAACTGGAATTCTGGTTGGCCAATTTATGAATGTTTTAACACGTGCTTCATGGGTTTGCATGCTCACATTTGAAACATTGAAACTCTGCTGGTCTCGGATAAGGTTTTCCACAAAAGGGCAGTTGGGATAGTGTCTCCGATGCTCTGACACGGCATTGTCTTTTGGTTCCCAATTACACAGCTGACCACCACAGGTAAAACAAGCAACTTTGTCTGCTGTCCCCAGATAATAAAGTCCAGCCTTTGCCAGATCAGTGGGTGAGAGAAATGTCAGTGGCCATGAGTGAAAGGTGCGTAGCCTAGCATCTTCCGTCCTCATAGAAGGATTGTGAAGTTTAGGGCTCAAGAATGAAAGGTCTTCAACTGCCCTGGTAGTTACTGGGTCTTGAGGAAAACTGGAAAAAGAGCCACTGAAATACCCAACCTGTTCTAAACTTGGAGAAAGTGCTATGGAATGTAGAGATGGTGAGAGACTGCTTGCAACTGAAGGTGAAAAGGCAGAACGAGATGACAGTCCAAGGTTGTTAACCGAAAGCATACTTTGAACAAAACTGCAACTAGGATACAGCTGCTTATGTTTTTCCATAGCATTATCTCCTGGTTGCCAGTTGTCCAATGTTAAGCCACAGCTGAAGCACTTAACCTTATCTTGCACACCCGTGTAATAAAACCCAGCCCGGGCAAGGCTCCGCTCTGATACCGGCGTGTTCGTGGGGAAAGTAGAGAACGTTGACATTCTGTAGAGTTCACAGGACAGGTCATACTTCAGCTCACCACACAGAGCACTCTGCCTCATGATGCTAGCCAAGAAAGGGCTATCTTCCACTATGTTCATAATGGACTGTTTTGGGAAAAATGGGACAAGTCTTCCTCTGGGAGGTAGTTGTGTGCATTAAAGGAAATTTGGAATAACCCCCGCCTGGACAAAAACAATAAATACTTTAAAGTGTAACTTCAAATGTGCATACAAATAGAATTGACCTCATGATTTAACAGCCTAATTTAAACATTTGAGAAGTTCTTGTACCTGTGTTTAGCAACTGCTTTCAGTGCAAAAGCTGCCCAATCCCATTATAACAATTGAAGAAAGTATGCTGAAAAGGAATTTCCCTTGAATCATATAGGCATCACATGCTTTATTTGTTCTGTATATCTGGGAGAGCAGTAACAATTTGTCAGGCTTGTGGAGGTAGGATCAAAAGAGGAAAAACCTCAAATGGGTTTATCAAAATCCTTTATCAATAAAGAAACTAAATTGGGGGGCAACTGAAACAACACTGTTCTTATCCAGAACACATGTTAAGTGATTTAAGGACGAGATTTCACTCTAGACAGCTGATAAATATGTAGCTTATACACACACACAAAGATTTTAGTTTGAAAAACTTCACTAGGAGGCCGAAAAGAAGGGTTTATCAAGTTCAAAGGGCACACAAAAAATAGAGACCCTGAACTGACGTTACTAAACTGATCTCGTATATTTGCTACTACTGGACTCCAAAAAAAAACCTCTCAATTTCTGCATATTGTTGTAACAAGATGTTAAGACTAAGGAAGTTAGTTCATGCTCAACTTCACATGTATAGAATATTCAGCTATTAGAGAAACAAATCCTATACACTGTCTCAGATAAGGATGAACTCTATTAACAAACTGGGATAGCCCCAGGTTTGTCTACAAGTCAGCACCAAATTAACAGAGCATTTCAGTTTTAACCTGGTGCCTTAGTTACAAGTACAGAGTTATCGAATTCAACATAAATTAATTCCCTTGTGTTGAGACATTTTGATGCTTTATACCGTTGAATTAAGTTTTTTCTGTATGCCATTTTTATGGCATTCAGAAGCAAACAGAACTCTCAGATTAGTTTCTTTATTTCTGCACAAAACTACCTCCCAGAGTTAAGACTGAAGTCCCTTGTAAGGTACCTACGCCTCCATATTGACACTGACTGCTCTCAAGAAGAAATTATAAGTATCTGTAGATTCAATCATTCAATTTTTTGGGGCAGAAGAAAACCTGTAAGGAAGAAAAAGAGGTGTTTTAAAATACACAAGATGAGGTGCATGCAATGTCTATGCAAACAGCAATTACACAAATTGAAACAATCTGAGCTTTTTCGCAATTATAGAATGTTAAGGGTTGGAAGGGACCTTAGAGATAATCTAGTTCCAACCCCGCTGCCATGGGCCAGGACACCTTCCAGTAGACCAGGTTGCTCAGAGCCACATCCAACCTGGCCCTGAACATTGCCTTGACTGGGGGGGTCCACAACCTCCCTCGGCAAACTGTTCCAGTGTCTCACCACCCTCACAGTAAAGAATTCCTTCCTAATATCTAATGTAAATTTCCTCCCTTTCAGTTTGTACCCATTACTCCTTGTCCTGTCACTACAGTTCCTGTCCAAGAGTCCCTCTCTGGCTTCCCGGTAGATCCCCTTCAGATACTGGCAGGTTGCTACGAGGTCTCCATGCAACCTTCTCTTCTCCAGGCTGAACAGTCCCAAGTTTCTCTGTCTGTCTAATGTCAGGTAGAAAGTTTCAGGGAGTAAACTTTACACACTGTGATATGGAGTGGACTTCACACACTTCACTTCCCTGTTACTGACGCATATGCAAAATAGTTTAACCCACAAGCAGAATTTTTTGGCAGATGGAATAATCAGGCTACTTGATCACAAGCTGTATAACTAAAGGTAAGATCCTGTACTAAAGAAGTTGCATCCATTTAAACTGGTTTAAGATTGCAGATTCTCAAACAATGAAGACCTAGTTTTATAACACTGACTTAAAGAGTACTGGATTTTCTTACTGAGGTAAATGCAATTATATTTGGAGCATAGGACATCAGCAAAATTTAACTTCCCCAACAATTCAAGTAAGGGCAAACACAAAGTTCAAAGGGTTTTTATATATGTAGCTATGAACAAATATAAAATTATATATTTAGCAGTCTGGTCTGGATGATCGGTTTTTTAAAAGTTTTTCTAGGCAAGACTCAGTCATGATGACACAGCACTGCAGAAACAGCCCCCTGCGCTAAGGCACCAAATCTTGAGCACCAGACCCCGCCTGCCGGGGCCTGAGCGCGGTCCCAACCCCGGCAGCGACAGCCCCAGGATCCACATCCCCCCGCAGTCCCCCCGGGCCTCGCTTTCCTCCCCTCCCTCGGGCCCGAGCGGGTTCCAGCGGGGCAGCCGCGCTCCCCTCCAGTACCGGCGGCCACGGCCTGGGCCCGCACAGCCCCTTCAGCCCCCGCCGG